>OX442436.1:4254613-4305886 GCA_949361645.1 Spongilla lacustris
AGGTTTTCACTTTCATGTCCTCTATCTCAAAGTGTCTATCTTCTTCAAGGCCCCCCCCCCCCCCCCCCCCCCCCCCCCCCTCCCCGATTTCTCCATACCTCCTAAAAGATTTAGAATCCTCATCAAGCTCTACAACATGCCCCCTCAGTAAGATTGCTGTGAAGCGGCAAATTCTTGTTATGCAAACACACCTTATTATTATGCAATCTTTATTATCTGCCTCCTTTTTAAATAGGTGGATTACATTTAAAAAACTGAAAAGACTCTCATGGTTTGACAGAATGGATGTAAAATATGTTCAAGTGGAGTACAAAACACAAACCACTTCTCGGATTCTAAAGTGTAGGCTTACTGCAAAGAGTGCTAATTCAATGCTTACTTTCCCCCCTGAATTTCTGTATCAGTGTTTGGGATGATTTCATTCCTGATCTGTCAAAATCAGATGTGTGTTTGTGGCCAAGGTAAGGTTCATGTACTGCACACATGCACATCAGAGATCCATAAGGCCTCACTACCTACAGACCCATAAACCTCAATATGGATATTTTAAAAGCATGATAATTGTATGGTACAGTTTCTGAGCAAATTATACTTCGCATAATTGTTAGATGATAATAAAGATATATATTCATTAAATTTATTTAGGCTATTATAGTTACATACATGTATAATACAATTCTATATAAATTTGAATGAAAGAAATATTATTATTATTATTATTATTATTATTATTATTATTATTACTATTATTACTATTACAATTATAAAAATAATAATTTACATATACATCATATCACTATAACATGAATATAATTATAATAATTATGTATATGTAACTACCTAATCTAAACAGTCTACATGTCCGAGGCAAAGCATCTAGACAGCATTGCAGTGGCATTTGCTTTAACTAGATTTAGATTTAGCCTATAAATTTTTAATAATCATTGTAATAATGATTCATGCATGAATGTTAATTATTATTATTATTATTATGACAAAAAACAAGGTACATGCAGAATACGTTATACATTTAAAAAAGAAAAGTTCATGTTAAAATAAATAAATAATAATAAGATAAAAAGTATTAGGCCGGCAATGATGTAGAGATTGTGCGGCTAGCTTTAGTTTCTAGTTTCTACGCAGTGATATGTCTAATGATCACCAATTAAACCTACAAGGCCCACTCCCAAGAGGTCCTTGCTGCGGTTGCAATGGAACCAATGCGCGATGCAAGTTCTGTGCGTGTGTTAAGGCCAAGCGTGCCTGTACTAATTGTCGTCTCGTGAAAAACGGATGCTGTCCCATGCAATGTAAACTTGGACGTTCAATTGCCAGTCGCAATATCATCACAGCCGATCTCTCATCCTTCGTTGCCGTCACCCGTCTCTCAGCCACCGGCTTTGTCGCAAACTTCACCGCAGCAGTTGTCGCATCCGCCATTACAGCTGCTGGACACTACACAGACTTCGAGTCGTCCGGTGACTCCAGAGTCTCCGTCTTCGCTCGTCAGTTGATAATATTGAACTAGTTGTGGATGAACCACGGCAAGCTTCCCCACCCAATACACAGCAGGTTTCTTTAAACGTATTGCATCCTGCAATTACTACTACAGTGCCGTGTTGTACATGTAAGGGCAGCGGCACCAGCGTCAAGTGCACATCCTGCATATGCGTCAGGCTTAAGAGACCTTGCACAAGCTGTGACCCAGGAAAACATGACATATGTTCTAATACCTGTTCAACTTCACACGTTGCAACAGCACAGAGTGTTCCCTTTCTTCCATACTTACCTGCATCCTCTTCATCATCTTCGGATGCGGCGCAATCTCAGCTCTCCCCTTCTCCTTCAGTTCCTACTCGTCAGCAATCATCTGACCAATACCAGCTGTCAATATCTAACATGCTGCCAGGACCACCAAGTACCGATTCCCCTCTGACACTTAATCCTTTAAGCTCCCACTCTACTCGGAAGAGATGCCTTGTTCCAGGGTGCACAGCTCTCTTAGCTCCTACCATGTGGCATTCACATATGTCACTTCATGCACGTGGTCTTTTCCCAGGAGATGTCCCTAGCTCTTGGATGACTGATCAGAACCTCTCTATCTGTACTTCTTGCCATCAAATTGTGTCCAATACTAGGACAGTTTCACATCGCAGTCGCTGTAGATTTAGAGCAAACACTCCAGATGTAGTACTCCCTCCCACCAACTTGTCAGATACCTCCACAACCAGCCACAGCCTCCCGTCTCTTGAAGCGGTTTTTCAGCTTCGCTGCCCCACCCTGCGTTTTGTCCCGGTCAGATCAAGGCCAGCCTTTGCTAGAATTCTTGCAAGCACCCTCATATCAGTTGTAAATGACAACTCAGAAGACGCATGGCTAAAACTAATGATGCTACCGAAATGTGTACTCCCTTCAACAAAGAGCAAAGGAAGACACCTCAAACAGACACCGATTAACTTCTTATGTGACTTGTGGTCCAAAAACGAGTTTGGCACACTTTGGAACCTTGCCAAAGGGCGTGCTATCCCAGTGGCACATGAATCTCACGGAAACGGAAAAAAGACAAATTGAATCAGCAGTTTCCATGGCCAGGGCCGGTCTATTTGGAAAGGCTAGCCGTCTACTTCTCTCTTCTGGACTAGCTCCCAATACAGATATCACATGGCAATTATTATTATCCAAACATCCCAGTTGCCCACCTCCTGTAGCTCCATTGATACCATCCACTCCTGCCACTATTGGCCCTGATTTTAATATGTTTGCCATTTTACATTCCTTTCCTAAGGATACTGCAGCAGGTCCTTCAGGCTTAAGGATCCAACACCTGCTAGATGCTGCCACTATCCCTTTGCCCACATCCATTTGCAGTGCACTTCGGGATGTTGTCAACCTCATGGCTTCAGGTAATGTACCATCTCAAGTGTCCACCTACCTGGCTGGGGGCTCCCTGACTGCACTAAATAAGGTGAAGCCGGGCTGTCCACCAGACATCAGACCCATCGCAGTTGGGGAGACATTAAGGAGGTTGACGGGGAAATGCCTGTGTGCTGTCATCAAGGACAAGGCATCTGAGCTTTTCCAGTCACTTCAGTTTGGAGTAGCATGTACTGCAGGATCAGAGAAGATCATCCATGGCCTGAGGAAGTGCATTGAGGACCACTGGGATGATGAGGATTTTGTGGTGCTCAAGGTAGACATGAGGAACGCCTTCAACTTGGTCTCAAGGCAAGCCATCCTGGATGAATGTGCTTCTTTCTTCCCTGAACTCCTACCTTGGGTATTATGGTGCTATGGTACACATTCAGCACTATGGCATCCGATGGGCCGCGTGTCTTCAGAATCAGGTGTTCAGCAGGGGGACCCACTAGGCCCTTTACTTTTTGCTCTCGTGCTCCAAAAAATCATCTCCGCAGTCGATATGGATGATGAATGCATTTAGATGCTTTTCAATGCATGGTTCCTGGATGATGGGGTGCTGGCTGGCACTAAATCTGCAGTAGTTAGAGCGATGCATTTGATTGAAGAATTGGGTCCTCCTTTTGGTATTTTTATCAACCTTGCCAAGTGTGAGCTGTATAGTCGTAATGAGCTGAGCAGTACCTTCCCAGTGATGATAAAGAGTTCCCAGGTGCCACATTTTGAGATACTCGGGGCCCCCATAGGTGACTTCTTGTTCTGCTCAAAGTTCATTGCTTCTAGGCACAAGATCGCCTCAAAGCTGCTGTCTAAATTGGAAGAGGTCGCCAGTATTGATCCTCAGGTAGCTCTCATCCTCTTGCGTTTGTGTGGTGGCTTCTGCAAGATGGTACATGTGGCTCGAACAACACCACCTCACCTGGCCTTTAGCTCCCTGGAGTCCTTTGACAGTGATATCAGGATGTGTTTTTCAAACTGTGTAGCCACTGACATTTCTGATGTAGCCTGGAAACAGGCTCAACTTGGCTTGAGCTATGGTGGCCTTGGTCTGCGCTCAATTTCACACCATTCCTGTGCGGCGTACATTGCATCATTGAGTTTTTCTGGCCTGGGGAGTGCTGACAACCCTCACCTGGTGCGGTCGATTGTCAGGTACAATAGTTTGGTCTCACCTCCAGATGGCATCTCTGTGGAGTCTATTTTAGCTTCCCCGATCCCACAGAGAATCTTGTCTCAGAGGCTGGATGACCACTCATTTGGGCTTGTAATTGCAGCTGCAACTGACGCAGACAAAGCATGTCTTCTTTCTACATCTGCAACCCATGCAGCCTCTTGGCTCTCAGTTGTGCCTTCTGTAGGTCTTGGGCTACATTTAGATCCAAATGAGCTTCAGATAGCAGTGAAGTGGTGGTTGGGCTTGGACACTTCCAAAGGCTCTTCATGTGCTCTTTGCCCTGGTGTGGCACTGGACCCTCTGGGCCATCACGCAGCTACCTGCCGGCGTGGTGGTGATGTCGTTATACGCCACAATAGGTTGTGTGATGTCTTCCTGAGCTTTTGCCACCAAGCTCACATTGCAGCAAGGTTAGAAGCTGGAAGTGGCCTCACTCCAGGACTGGATCGCACTCGCCCAGCTGATGTGCTAGTGAGGGACTGGGCACAAGGCAAGCCGGCTGCCTTTGACATCACGGTCACATCTCCTCTTACCCCTGCTATTTTGGCTGAGGCAAGTAGGAGGGTGGGTGCTGCTGCTGAAGCTGCAGAAAACAGAAAGCACACAGCCAATGACCCTAAATGTGCTGAGCTAGGCTGGAGGTGTGTGCCCCTAGCAGTAGAAACTTACTGCAATTGGGGTGAGGAAGCAAGAGGAACCTTTGCTCTACTGGCCACACACTTGGCTATTGGCTCTTCCTCATTTCGTAAAGCCAGGGTGATCAGTGACATGTTTGGAAGGCTAAATATCACCCTGGTTAGAGCCATAGCAAGGGCCATACTGGCTAGGAATGTGGTCCCTACTGACTTTAATTAAATAACATCTTGTTTTATTAATTAGTTATTATTTTGTGCATGTTCTATATTATTATTATTATTATTATTATTATTATTATTGCATTACATAGATATACAGGATAAATGGACATGCACAAATACACTGATATATAAACATATACAACTAGACTAAACACAATGTACACAAAATGCTAACTATATATCTACCCTACATCACTTTGACTGATGCTACGGGAAAGGATGGCAATGGCATTAGCTCGTACCAGGTGAAGGTTCAGCCGCCCGTAGAGTTCGGTAAGAACCACAGACTTTGTCTTGGATGAGCAAGTGGCTAGTCGAGAGGCTAGCTGAGAGATGGACTCCAAAGCCTCTTTTCCCCAGGCTCCATACGACTCCACCACCAATGGTACACAGACCCAATCAAGTTCCTTACATTTGGTGCCATTGGAGGAGTGCTTTCTCAGCTCAGTAGTCAGTGCAGCTACTCCTGTTGTCACACTCGCTTCCAAAAGAGTTGTAGGATTAAGCGGAGATGTGACAGACAGGTCAAAAGCTGCTGCCTTGCCCAAGACCCAGTTTGGAACTAAAAGGTCAGCTGGATGGGTGTGGCTGTGATTGGTGAGATTATTACCCATTTCCACCTGGACACCCAGATGAGCTCGCCGGCAGGACTCTGCAAGGACATCACGCAGTTTGTTGTGGCGGGAAACCACATCACCACCCCTTTTGCAGGTAACAGCATGATGGCCAAGTGGGTCCAAGGCAATCTCAGGGCACAGTGGGCAGCATGAACCATAAGAAAGGTCCAGGCCAAGCCACCACTTGATGGCAACCTGAAATTGGGAAGGGTCAAGATGGAGTCCAAGACCTTCTGACGGAGTAACAGACAGCCATGAACCTGCATGAGGGGAGGAAACAGACAGCAAGCGAGCCTTGTCAGCAATGGAGGACATGTCAAGTAGAACCTTGAAGAGGTGGTCATCCAGCTTGGAGGAAAGGCTCTTTTGGGTGACTGAAGTCAACAGAAGTGCCTCTAAGTTAATAGCCTCTGATGGTGGTAGAAACGAATTAAACATATGAGTTGCTGAGGCAAGGTGGTGCTGAGACTGGGAGCCAAAACCCGAGGTACAAAGTGAGGCAATGTATGCTTCAGGGGAGTGTTGCGCGAGGGAACGCAGACCAGACCACCTCTACTCAGACTCAGCCTAGCCTGGTGCCAGGCATGATCAGATGTGTCCACTGCAGTACATTGTGCAAAGCACTTACGTACATCGGCATCAAAAATTTCAAAGGCTTTTGTGGTATGCAAAGGAGGAGTAGTGCGAGCCAGATGGATAAGCTTACAGAAACCTCCACAGATACGAAGGAGTGTAATTATTATTATTATTATTATTATTATTATTATTGGATCACAATGCTAAGATGGCAGAGGCAATATCAACTATGCATCATGAACTTCAGCAGCAAGATCAAATCAAATTAGATTCAGTGCTTCTCACTCTTGATACAAAACAAGTACGAGCTATACAAAGAGCAATCACATTTAAAACATCTACATGGTTAACAGTGATACCAACCACAGATCATCATTTTGATCTTTCTGCTACCGAGTTTCGTGATGCTTTAACAGTCAGATATCATAGACCTTTTTTGAAGATGCCAGCAATATGTGATGGATGTGGTGCAGCCTTTAGCTATGAACATGCCCTGGATTGTAAGAAAGGAGGTCTCATAACCAGACGCCACAATGAAGTAAGAGACACTCTTGGTGACCTGTCATCTATTGTTTATAAGGACATTATCAGGGAACCAGTGATACAAGAGGCATGTGAAGTAACAGGTGAACCCTCCTTAATAGCTGATCTTGGTGTACGAGGGGTCTGGCAGCCTCAGGCTCAAGCACTTTTTGATGTACGTGTGATAGACACCGATGCACCCTCTCATGTTCAAAGAAGTGTGGCAGCAGTCCTAGCATCAGCTGAAACAGAAAAAAAGAAAAAATACAACAATGCAGCTATTGCTAGACGAGCCTCATTTACACCATTTGTGGTGTCAGTTGATGGTGCCTTGGGATGTGAAGCAACCAACTATCTTAAACACCTCTCTGAGTACATCTGCATGAAATGGGGAAAGTCCTATGGAGAAGTGATGGGATGGCTGAGGGCCAGTTTGTCGTTTGCAATCATAAGAGCCACTGATTTGTGTCTCCGGGGATCTCGTATCAGATGGAGGAGTGCGATGGATATGGCTGATGGGATGGGACTTCCCTATATAGTAGAATAGTTGGTCCTTTTATAATATTTCACATGTGGATAAATCATTTCTATCTCTCTTGAATTATGGATTCTATACTTATGCAAGAACCTGTATTGTATGTATGTATTTATTATTATTATTATTATACATTGTAACTAGTATTATAACTATATATTTAGTAGCTTCTGTAGTAGTTTGTGTGTGTTTTGTGTGTTATTAAAATCATTGTTATTATTATATTTTAATATACATGTAAAAAAAATAAAAAATATAAAAAGTATTATAATATAATACCTGCTGTTGTGATCTGTAATACAACTAACAGGGTTACATGGGTTACACTCTAACACAGCCAAAACTAAAGTGATTCATCACAATGAAACACGTGTATAATGATTAGTAGCTATAGCTGCAGTTGAGCCTATGCATTTTTCAACTACTACAGCTGAAACTGAAAACAGTATAATAAATGAGACTACAATTACTACATTTATCATTGAGCCTACATCAATCAATTTCATAGTCGATTGTACTACTCCTACTACCACTACTAGCAGTTCAGTGATTGAGCCTACACCTACTTCTATCACCACTAAGAGCAGTTCAATAGTTGAGCCTGCATCTAACTTTCTATTCTTTGAGCCTACACCTAACAGTTCAATGATTGAGCCTTCATCTATCATTTCAATACTTGAGCCTACAACTGAGAATTCAGCAATTGAGCATGCATCTTACAGTTCATTGTTTCAGTTTACATCTATCATTTCAATAGTTGAGCCTACATCTAACTATTCAATCACTCAGACTACAATTAGCAGTTCATTGATTGAGACTACATCTATCAATACAATTGTAGAGCCTAAAGCTTCTTCAACCACCACTACTGATGAGCTTACAACTAGAAGTTCAATGACTCAGCCTGTATCAATTACCTCAATGCTTGGAGCCGCAATCAGTAGTTCATTGGCTACTACATGTAGTTCAATAATAGGGCCTACATCTATCAGTTTATTGTTTGAGCTTCCATCTATCATTTCTCTAATTGAGCCTATATATAGCTATTCAATAATTGAGCCAACATCCAGCAGTTCAATATTTGGGCCCACATCCAGCAGTTTAATGGTTGTGCCCACACCTAGCAGTTCAAACAATGGGCCCATCTCTAGCAGTTCATTGGTTGAGCCTACATCCAGCAGTACAATAGTTGGGCCCACATCCAACAGTTCATTGGTTGTGCCAACATCTAGCAGTTCAACATTTGGGCCCACATATAGCAGCGCATTCGTCGAGCCTACATCCAGCAGTTCTTTGTTTGGGCCCACATCTAGCAGTTCAATGTTTGAGCCTATATATAGCAGTTTAGTGGTTGGGCCCACAACCAGTTCATTGGTTGAGCCTACAACTAGCAGTTCAATTGTTGCGCCCACTGCAAGTAATTCTATTGTTGGGCCCACATCTAGCAGTTCATTGTTTGAGCCTACATCTAGTAGTTCAATGGATGGGCCTACATTCAGCAGTTCAATAGTTGTGCCCATGTCCAGCAGTTTAATTGCTGTGGTTACATCTAGCACTTCAATTGGTGGACCTACACCCAGCAATTTAGTAGTTGAGCCAACATCCAGCAGTTTAATGGATGAGCCAACATCTACTAATTCAATTGTTGGGCAAACTACCAGTAGTTTAGTAGTTGAGACTACATCCAGCAGTTCAATATATGGGCCCACATCGAGCAGTTCAATGGCTGTGCCCACATCTAGCAGTTCAATAGTTGGGCCCACAACTAGCAGTTCAATAGTTGAGCCTACATCCAGCAGTTCAATGTTTGGGCCCACATTTAGCAGTTCATTGGTTGTGGCTACATCTAGCAGTTCAATGGTTCTGCCCAGATCAATTGTTGGGCCCACATCCAGCAGTTCAATTGTTGGGCTCACTTATAGCAGTGTAATACTTGAGCCTACATCCAACAGCTCAATGGTTGGGCCCACCTCCAGCAGTTTAACGGTTGTGCCCACATCTAGCAGTTCAATATTTAGGCCCATCTCTAGTAGTTCATTGGTTGAGCCTATATCCAGCAGTTTAATGGTTCTGCCCACATCTAGCAGTTCAACATTTGGGCCTACATCTAGCAGGGCATTCATTGAGCCTACATCCAGCAGTTCTTTGTTTGGGCCTACATATAGCAATTCAATGTTTGAGCCTACATATAGCAGTTTAGTGGTTGGGCCCACATCTAGCAGTTCAAATGTTGAGCCTACATCCAGCAGTTCCATTGTTGGGCCCATAACTATTAATTCAATGGTTCTGCCCACATCTAGCAGTCCAATTGTTGGGCCTACATCCAGCAATTCAATTGTTGGGTCTATATCCAGCAATTCAATTGTTGGGCCTACATCAAACAGTTTTGTGGTTGAGCCTATAACCAGCGGTTCAATTGTTGGGCCCACATCTAGCAGTGCCATAGTTGGGCCCATAACTAGCAGTTCAATGGTTGAGCCTACATCCAGCAGTTTAATTGTTGGGCCTAAATCCAGCAGTTCAATTGTTGGGCCCACTTATAGCAGTGTCAACAGTTCCATGGTTGTGCCCACACCTAGCAGTTCAATCAATGAGCCTACATCCAACAGTTCAATGGTTGGGCCCACCTCCAGCAGTTTAATGGTTCTGCCCACATCTAGCAGTTCAACATTTGGGCCTACATCTAGCAGCACATTCGTTGAGCTTACATCCACCAGTCCTTTGTTTGGGTCCACATATAACAGCTCAATGGTTGAGCCTACTTCCAGCAGTTCAATCGTTTGGCCCACATCTAGCAGTACAATAGTTGAGCCTACATCCAGCAATTCTAATGTTGGGCAAACCAGCAGAAGTTTAGTGGTTGACACTACATCAATATATGGACCCACATCTAGCAGTTCATTGATTGTGCCAACATCCAGCAGTTTAATCGTTGAGTCTACAGCTAGCAATTCAATTTTTGGGCAAACCACCAGTAGTTTAGTGGTTGAGACTAAATCCAGCAGTTCAATATATGGGCCCACATCTAGCAGGTCATTGGTTGAGCCTACATCCAGCAGTTCAATAGTTGTGCCCACATCTAGCAGTTCAATAGTTGGGCCCACAACTAGCAGTTCAATAGTTGAGCCCACATTCAGCAGTTTAATAGTTGTGCCCACATCTAGCAGTTCAATAGCTGGGCCCACTAATAGCAGTTTAATAGTGGAGCCTACAGCCAGCAGTTCAACATTTAGTGGCAGTTCATTGGTTCTGCTCACATCCATCAGTTCAATTGTTGGACCCACATCCAGCAGTTCAATTGTTGGGCCTACATCCAGCAGTTCAATTGTTGGGTCCACTTATAGCAGTGTAATACTTGAGCCTACATCCAACAGCTCAATGGTTGGGCCCACCTCCAGCAGTTTAATGTTTGTGCTCACATCTAGCAGTTCAATGTTTAGGCCCATCTCTAGTAGTTCATTGGTTGATCCTATATCCAGCAGTTTAATGGTTCAGCCCACATCTAGCAGTTCAACATATGGGCCTACATCTAGCAGGGCATTCATTGAGCCTACATCCAGCAGTTCTTTGTTTGGGCCTTCATATAGCAATTCAATGTTTGAGCCTACATATAGCAGTTTAGTGGTTGGGCCTACATCCAGCAGTTTAATGGTTGAGCCTACATCCAGCAGTTCCATTGTTGGGCCCATAACTATTAATTCAATGGTTGTGCCCACATCTAGCAGTTCAATGTATGGGCCTGCATCCAGCAGTTCAATGGTTCTGCTCACATCTAGCAGTCCAATTGATGGGCCTACATCCAGCAATTCAATTGTTGGGCCTACATCCAGCAATTCAATTGTTGGGCCTATATCCAGCAATTCAATTGTTGGGCCTACATCAAACAGTTTTATGGTTGAGCCTATAACCAGCGATTCAATTGTTGGGCCCACATCTAGCAGTGCCATAGTTGGGCCCATAACTAGCAGTTCAATGGTTGGGCCTACATCCAGCAGTTTAATTGTTGGGCCTAAATTCAGCAGTTCAATTGTTGGGCCCACTTATAGCAGTGTCAACAGTTCCATGGTTGTGCCCACACCTAGCAGTTCAATCAATGAGCCTACATCCAACCGTTCAATGGTTGGGCCCACCTCCAGCAGTTTAATGGTTGTGCCCACATCTAGCAGTTCAACGTTTGGGTTTACATCTAGCAGCGCATTTGTTGAGCTTACATCCACCAGTCCTTTGTTTGGGTCCACATATAACAGCTCAATGGTTGAGCCTACATCCAGCAGTTCAATCGTTTGGCCCATATCTAGCAGTACAATTGTTGGGCCCACATCTAGCAGTTCTATAGTTGAGCCTACATCCAGCAATTCTATTGTTGGGCAAACCAGCAGAAGTTTAGTGGTTGACACTACATCAACATCTAGCAGTTCATTGATTGTGCCAACATCCAGCAGTTTAATCGTTGAGCCTACAGCTAGCAATTCAATTTTTGGGCAAACCACCAGTAGTTTAGTGGTTGAGACTACATCCAGCAGTTCAATATATGGGCCAACATCTAGCAGTTCATTGGTTGAGCCTACATCCAGCAGTTCAATAGTTGAGCCCACATTCAGCAGTTTAATAGTTGTGCCCACATCTAGCAGTTCAATAGTTGGGCCCACTAATAGCAGTTTAATAGTGGAGCCTACATCCAGCAGTTCAACATTTAGCGGCAGTTCATTGGTTCTGCTCACATCCAGCAGTTCAATTGTTGGGCCCACATCCAGCAGTTCAATTGTTGGGTCCACTTATAGCAGTGTAATACTTGAGCCTACATCCAACAGTTCAATGGTTGGGCCCACCTCCAGCAGTTTAATGGTTGTGCCCACATCTAGCAGTTCAAAATCTGGGCCTACATCTAGCAGCGCATTCATTCAGCCTACATCCAGCACTTCTTTGTTTGGGCCCACATCTAGCAGTTCAATGTTTGGCCCCATCTCTAGCAGCTCATTGGTTGAGCCTACATCCAGCAGTTTAATGGTTCTGCCCACATCTAGCAGTTCAAGATCTGGGCCTACATCTAGCATCATTCAGCCTACATCCAGCACTTCTTTGTTTGGGCCCACATATAGCCGTTCAATGTTTGAGCCTACATATAGCAGTTTAGTGGTTGGGCCCACATCTAGCAGTTCATTGGTTGAGCCTACATCCAGCTATTCAATTGTTGGGCTCACATCTAGCAGTTCCATTGTTGGGTACATTACTATTAATTCAATGGTTGTGCTCACATCTAGCAGTTCAATGTTTGGGCCCATCCCTAGTAGTTCATTGGTTGAGCCTACATCCAGCAGTTCAATGGTTCTGCCCACATCTAGCAGTTCAATTGTTGGGCTTACAACCAGCAGTTCAATAGTTGAGCCTACATCCAGCAATTCAATTGTTGGGCCTACATCCAGCAGTTCAATTGGTGGGCCCACTTATGGCAGTGTAATACTCGAGCCTACATCCAACAGTTCCATGGTTGTGCCCACATCTAGCAGTTCAATCATTGGGCCCACCTCCAGCAGTTCATTGGTTGAGCCTACATCCAACAGTTCAATATTTGGGCCCACATCCAGCAGTTTAATGGTTGTGCCCACATCTAGCCGTTCTTTGTTGGGGCCCACATCTAGCAGTTCAATGTTTGAGCCTATATACAGCAGTTTAGTGGTTGGGCCCACAACCAGTTCATTGGTTGGGCCCACAACCAGTTCATTGGTTGAGCCTACATCTACTAGTTCAATTATTGCGCCCACTGCAAGTAATTCTATTGTTAGGCCTACATCCAACAGTTCAATAGTTGTGCCCATGTACAGCAGTTTAATTGTTGTGGTAACATCTAGTCCTTCAATTGGTGGGCCTACATCCAGCAATTCAACTGTTGGGCAAACCACCAGTAGTTTAGTGGTTGAGACTACATCCAGCAGTTCAATATATGGGCCGACATCAAGCAGTTCAATGGCTGAGCCTACATCTAGCAGTTCAATGGTTGTGCCCACATCTAGCAGTTCAATGTTTGGGCCCATCTCTAGTAGTTCATTGGTTGAGCCTACATCCAGCAGTTCAATGGTTGTGCCCACATCTAGGAGTTCAATTGTTGGGCCCACTTATAGCAGTTTAATAGTTGAGCTTACATCCAGCAGTTCAACATTTGGGCCCACATTTAGCAGTTCGTTGGTTGTGGCTACGTCCAGCAGTTTAATGGTTCTGCCCACATCCATCAGTTCAATTGTTGGGCCCACATCCAGCAGTTCAATTGTTGGGCCCACTTATAGCAGTGTAATACTTGAGCCTACATCTAACAGTTTCATGGTTGTGCCCACATCTAGCAGTTCAATCAATGGGCCTACATCCAACAGCTCAACATCCAGCAGTTTTATGGTTGTGCCCACATCTAGCAGTTCAATGTTTGGGCCCGTCTCTAGCAGTTCATTGGTTGAGCCTACATCCAGCAGTTCAATTGTTCTGCCCACATCTAGCATTTCAACATTTGGGCCTACATCTAGCAGCGCATTTGTTGAGCTTACATCCAGCAGTCCTTTTTTTGGGTCCACGTATAACAGTTCAATGTTTGAGCCTACATATAGCAGTTTAGTGGTTGGGCCTACATCCAGCAGTTTAATGGTTGAGCCTACACCCAGCAGTTCAATTGTTGGGCTCACATCTAGCAGTGCCATTGTTGGGCCCATAACTATTAATTCAATGGTTGTGCCCACATCTAGCAGTTCAATGTTTGGGCCCATCCCTAGTAGTTCATTGGTTGAGCCTACATCCAGCAGTTCAATGGTTCTGCCCACATCTAGCAGTTCAATTGTTGGGCCTACAACCAGCAGTTCAATAGTTGAGCCTAGATCCAGCAATTCAATTGTTGGGCCTACATCCAGCAGTTCAATTGTTGGGCCCACCTCCAGCAGTTCATTGGTTGAGCCTACATCCAACTATTCAATATTTGGGCCCACATCCAGCAGTTTAATGGTTGTGCCCACATCTAGCCGTTTAATGGTTGTGCCCACATCTAGCCGTTCTTTGTTTGGGCCCACATCTAGCAGTTCAATGTTTGAGTCTATATATAGCAGTTTAGTGGTTGGGCCCACAACCAGTTCATTGGTTGAGCCTACATCTACTAGTTCAATTATTGTGCCCACTGCAAGTAATTCGGTAACATCTAGTCCTTCAATTGGTGGGCCTACCTACAGCAATTCAACTGTTGGGCAAACCACCAGTAGTTTAGTGGTTGAGACTACATCCAGCAGTTCAATATATGGACCCACATCTAGCAGTTCATTGGTTGAGCCTACATCCAGCAGTTCAATTGTTCTGCCCACATCTAGCATTTCAACATTTGGACCTACATCTAGCAGCGCATTTGTTGAGCTTACATCCAGCAGTCCTTTGTTTGGGTCCACATATAACAGTTCAATGTTTGAGCCTACATATAGCAGTTTAGTGATTGGGCCTACATCCAGCAGTTTAATGGTTGAGCCTACACCCAGCAGTTCAATTGTTGGGCTCACATCTAGCAGTGCCATTGTTGGGCCCATAACTATTAATTCAATGGCTGTGTCCACATCTAGCAATTCAATGTTTGGGCCCATCTCTAGCAGTTCATTGGTTGAGCCTACATCCAGCAGTTTAATTGTTGGGCCTACATCCATCAGTTCAATTGTTGGGCCCACTTATGGCAGTGTAATACTTAAGCCTACATCCAACAGTTCCATGGTTCTGCCCACATCTAGCAGTTCAATTGTTGGGCCTACATCCAGCAATTCAATTGTTGGGCCTACATCAAGCAGTTTTGTGTTTGAGCCTATAACCAGCGGTTCAATTGTTGGGCCCACATCTAGCAGTGACATTGTTGGGCCCATAACTAGCAGTTCAATTGATAAGCCTACATCCAGCAGTTCAATTGTTGAGCCTACATTCAGCAGCTCCATTGTTGGGTCCATTACTATTAATTCAATGGTTGTGCCCACATCCAGCAGTTCAATGGTTGTGCCCACATCTAGGAGTTCAATTGTTGGGCCCACTTATAGCAGTTTAATAGTTGTGCTTACATCCAGCAGTTCAACATTTGGGCCCACATTTAGCAGTTCATTGGTTGTGGCTACATCCAGCAGTTCAATGGTTCGGCCCACATCCATCAGTTCAATTGTTGGGCCTACATCCAGCAGTTCAATTGTTGGGCCCACTTATAGCAGTGTAATACTTGAGCCTACATCTAACAGTTTCATGGTTGTGTCAACATCTAGCAGTTCAATCATTGGGCCTACATCCAACAGCTCAATGGTTGGGCCTACATCCAGCAGTTTTATGGCTGTGCCCACATCTAGCAGTTCAATGTTTGGGCCCGTCTCTAGCAGTTCATTGGTTGAGCCTACATCCAGCAGTTCAATTGTTCTGCCCACATCTAGCAGTTCAACATTTGGGCCTAAATCTAGCAGCGCATTTGTTGAGCTTACATCCAGCAGTCCTTTGTTTGGGTCCACATATAACAGTTCAATGTTTGAGCCTACATATAGCAGTTCAGTGGTTGGGCCTACATCCAGCAATTTAATGGTTAAGCCTACACCCAGCAGTTCAATTGTTGGGCTCACATCTAGCAGTGCCATTGTTGGGCCCATAACTATTAATTCAACGGTTGTGCCCACATCTAGCAGTTCAATGGTTGGGCCCATCCCTAGTAGTTCATTGGTTGAGCCTACATCCAGCAGTTCAATATTTGGGCCCACATCCAGCAGTTTAATGGTTGTGCCCACATCTAGCCGTTCTTTGTTTGGGCCCACATCTAGCAGTTCAATGTTTGAGTCTATATATAGCAGTTTAGTGGTTGGGCCCACAACCAGTTCATTGGTTGAGCCTACATCTACTAGTTCAATTATTGTGCCCACTGCAAGTAATTCTATTGTTTGGCCTACATCCAACAGTTCAATAGTTGTGCCCATGTACAGTAGTTTAATTGTTGTGGTAACATCTAGTCCTTCAATTGGTGGGCCTACCTACAGCAATTCAACTGTTGGGCAAACCACCAGTAGTTTAGTGGTTGAGACTACATCCAGCAGTTCAATATATGGACCCACATCTAGCAGTTCATTGGTTGAGCCTACATCCAGCAGTTCAATTGTTCTGCCCACATCTAGCATTTCAACATTTGGGCCTACATCTAGCAGCGCATTTGTTGAGCTTACATCCAGCAGTCCTTTGTTTGGGTCCACATATAACAGCTCAATGTTTGAGCCTACATATAGCAGTTTAGTGATTGGGCTTACATCCAGCAGTTTAATGGTTGAGCCTACACCCAGCAGTTCAATTGTTGGGCTCACATCTAGCAGTGCCATTGTTGGGCCCATAACTATTAATTCAATTGTTGGGCCTACATCTAGCAGTTCAATTGATGGGCCCACTTATGGCAGTGTAATACTTAAGCCTACATCCAACAGTTCCATGGTTCTGCCCACATCTAGCAGTTCAATTGTTGGGCCTACATCCGGCAATTCAATTGTTGGGCCTACATCAAGCAGTTTTGTGTTTGAGCCTATAACCAGCGGTTCAATTGTTGGGCCCATAACTAGCAGTTCAATTGTTGGGCCTACATCCAGCAGTTCAATTGTTGGGCCTACATCCAGCAGTTCAATTGTTGGGCCTACATCCAGCAGTTCAATTGTTGGGCCCACCTATAGCAGTGTAATACTTGAGCCTAAATCCAACAGTCCCATGGTTGTGCCCATATCTAGCAGTTCAATCAATGGGCCTACATCCAACAGTTTAATGGTTGTGCCCATATCTAGCAGTTCAATGCTTGGGCCTACATCTAGCAGTGCATTTGTTGAGCTTACATCCAGCAGTCCTTTGTTTGGGTCCACATATAACAGTTCAATGTTTGAGCCTACATATAGCAGTTTAGTAGTTGAGCCTACATCCAGCAGTTCAATTGTTGGGCTCACATCCAGCAGTTCAATTGTTGGGCCTACATCTAGCAGTTCAATTGTTGGGCCCACTTATAGCAGTTCAATGTTTGGGCCCATCTCTATCAGTTCATTGGTTGAGCCTACATCCAGCAGTTCAATGGTTCTGCCCACATCTAGCAGTTCAACATTTGGGCCTACATCTAGCAGCGTATTCGTTGAGCTTACATCCAGCAGTCCTTTGTTTGGGTCCACATATAGCAGTTCTGAGCCAACATATAGCAGTTCAATGTTTGAGCCTACATATAGCAGTTTAGTGGTTGAGTCCATCTCTAGCAGTTCATTGGTTGAGCCTACACCCAGCAGTTCAATCGTTGGGCTCACATCCAGCAGTTCCATTGTTGGGTACATTACTATTAATTCAATGGTTGTGCCCACATGTAGCAGCTCAATGTTTGGGACCATCTCTAGTAGTTCATTGGTTGAGCCTACATCCAGCAGTTCAATGGTTCTGCCCACATCTAGCAGTTCAATTGTTAGGCTTACAACCAGCAGTTCAATTCTTGGGCCTACAACCAGCAGTTCATTGGTTGAGCCTACATCCAGCAGTTCGATGGTTCTGCCCACACCCAGCAGTTCAATTGTTGGGCTTACAACCAGCAGTTCAATTCTTGGGCCTACAACCAGCAGTTCATTGGTTGTGGCTACATCCAGCAGTTCAATGGTTGGGCCCACATCTAGCAGTTCAATTGTTGAGCCTACATCCAGCAATTCAATTGTTGGGCCTACATCCAGCAGTTCAATTGTTGGGCCCACCTCCAGCAGTTTAATAGTTGTGCCCACTTATAGCAGTTCAATAGCTGAGCCTACATCGAGCAGTTCAATGGTTGAGCCCACAAATACTAGTTCTGAAATAGTTGAACCTACATCTAATAGTTCATTATTTGAGTCAACTTCCAACAGTTCATTGGTTATGCTTACATCTATCATTTCAATAGTTGATCCTGCACCTAACTATTCAATCATTCAGTCTACATTTAGAAGTTCATTGGTTGAGCCTACATCCAGCAGTTCAATGGTTGTGCCCACATCTAGCAGCTCAATTGTTGGGCTTACAACCAGCAGTTCAATTGTTATGCCAACACCTAGCAGTTTAATGGTTGTGCCCACATCTAGCCCTCCATTGATTGGGCCTATGCCCAGCAGTTCAATGTTTGTGGCTGAGCCAAGTTCGTTGGTTTGGCCTATATCTAGCTATTCATTGGTTGTGCCTACATCCAGCAGTTCAAATGTTGAACCTACATTCTACATTTCATTGATTGAGTCTACATCAAACTATTCAATCATTCAGCATACCTTTAGCAGTTCAATGTTTGGGCCCACATCCAGCAGCTTAGTGGTTGAGCCTACATATAGCAGTTCAATGGTTGAGCCCACAAATACTAGTTCTGAAATAGTTGAACCTACATTTAACAGTTCCTTGTTTGAGTCAACATCCTACAGTTCATTGGTTGTGCTTACATCTATTATTTCAATAATTGATCCTGCACCTAACTATTTAATCATTCAGTCTACATTTAGCAGTTCAATGGTTGTGCCTACATCTAGCAGCTCAATTGTTGGGCCTGCATTCACTAGTTCAGTACCTTGGCCAAGTTTGTTGGTTGGGCCTATATCAAGTAATTCATTGGTTGTGTCCACCCCATCAAGCAGTTCAATGGTTGAGCCCACAAATACTAGTGCAATAGTTGAAGATACATCTAACAGTTCATTGTTTGAGCCAACTTCCTACAGTTCATTGATTGAGCCTACAACTACCATTTTAATAGTTGATACTACACCTTATAATTCAATCATTCAACCAACATTTAGCAGTTCAATATTTGGGCCCACGTACAGCAGTCTAGTATTTGAACCTGCATCCAGCAATTCAATGGTTGAGCTCACATCCAGCAGTTTAATGGTTGTGCCCACATCTAACAGTTCAATTGTTGGGCCCACATCCAGTAGTTCAATTGTTATGCCAACACCTAGCAGTTTAATGGTTGTGCCCACATCTAGCACTTCATTGATTGGGCCTATGCCCAGCAGTTCAATGTTTGTGGCTGTGTCAAGTTCATTGGTGTGGCCTATATCTAGCTATTCATTGGTTGTGCCTACATCCAGCAGTTCAAATGTTGGGCCTACATTCCTCATTTCATTGATTGAGTCTACATCAAACTATTCAATCATCAAGCGTACCTTTAGCAGTTCAATGTTTGGGCCCACATCCAGCAGCTTAGTGGTTGAGCCTACATATAGCAGTTCAATGGTTGAGCCCACAAATACTAGTTCTGAAATAGTAGAACCTACATCTAACAGTTCCTTGTTTGAGTCAACTTCCTACAGTTCATTGGTTGTGCTTACATCTATTATTTCAATAGTTGATCCTGCACCTAACTATTCAATCATTCAGTCTACATTTAACAATTCAATGGTTGTGCCTACATCTAGCAGCTCAATTGTTTGGCCTGCATTCACTTGTTCAGTAGGGGAGGAGTGGGTTAGTTGAGCCACTGGGTTAGTTGAGCCACCCCCTGTTTTAGCTCCATGAAGAAACATAATTGAATTATGTTAACATATATTGCCATTAAGTGTTATGACTAGCTTTTTGTCCTACTTTAGGATTTTGTTTTAGTATTCATCAGAATATGAAATTCAAAAATAAGAATTTTGATGATCAAAGTGAAATTCTGTTTTTACGGTTTGTGCCCTCATAATTTCTACACAATGACTATATTCTTGTTTCAGTCTTGGGTGTTTGAAAGTACATGTATGCAGCTATATTTATGTTTATAATGAATTCTATACTTTGCTTCCTTTTTTTACAACTTAGGTAGTTACAGGAAAAGTTAGTAGTGGGGTTAGTTGAGCCATTTGCAAAGGGGGTTAGTTGAGCCATACGCTTTAGCTGCAATTGTATGGCATTAAAATGATTTATTGATTGACGTAATAGAAATAGTGAGCTATGCTTATTTGGCTATGCAGCAATCTCAGAAGTATTCTGTTTTAATTTCTAAATAGAAAAACGACTTTGAATAACATTAAAAACACTTGCCGATCAATTTCAAGAGCTCTCATTGAAAAAGTGTCATGCATTAGTGTATGAATTTGCTTTTATCAATGATTTGACAACATAAGGCCTAGACCTACTTATGTTAGCAATTATTGTGCAATGCAACTAACTTTGGCTGAAGGCAGCATATGGCTGAACTGACCCATGTACCTGGCACAACTAACCCACTTGGCTGGGTTAGTTGTGCCATTTGACACCTGTTGATTTTTAATAATGTCCCTATTCTCACGTACATCCCCAGTCTCTAACATTCCTATGACATGTACCCAAGTGATGCCCCTTTACACCAGAGTATTAACCTCTGCTTAATACCAAACCTCAGAGGCAGTATAAACCTAAACCTAAAAAGTGGCTCAACTAACCCACTCCTCCCCTACCTTGGCCAAGTTTGTTGGTTGGGCCTATATCAAGTAATTCATTGGTTGTGCCCACCACATCAAGCAGTTCAATGGTTGAGCCCACAAATACTAGTTCTGAAATAGTAGAACCTACATCTAACAGTTCCTTGTTTGAGTCAACTTCCTACAGTTCATTGGTTGTGCTTACATCTATCATTTCAATAGTTGATCCTGCACATAACTATTCAATCATTCAGTCTACATTTAGCAGTTCAATGGTTCAGCCTACATCCAGCAGTTCAATGGTTGTGCCTACATCTAGCAGCTTAATTGTTGGGCCTACATTCACTAGTTCAGTACCTTGGCCAAGTTCATTGGTTGGGCCTATATCAAGTAATTCATTGGTTGTGTCCACCACATCAAGCAGTTCAATGGTTGAGCCAACAAAATTTAGTGCAATAGTTGAAGATACATCTAACAGTTCATTGTTTGAGCCAACTTCCTACAGTTCATCGACTGAGCTTACAACTATCATTTCAATAGTTGATACTACACCTTATAATTCAATCATTCAGCCAACATTTAGCAGTTCAATATTTGGGCCCACTTACAGCAGTCTAGTATTTGCACTTGCATCCAGCGATTCAATGGTTGAGCTCACATCCAGCAGTTTAATGGTTGTGCCCACATCTAACAGTTCAATTGTTGGGCCCACATCCAGTAGTTCAATTGTTATGCCAACACCTAGCACTCCATTGATTGGGCCTATGCCCAGCAGTTCAATGTTTGTGGCTGGGCCGAGTTCGTTGGTTTGGCCTATATCTAGCTATTCATTGGTTGTGCCTACATCCAGCAGTTCAAATGTTGAACCTACATTCCTCATTTCATTGATTGAGTCTACATCAAACTATTCAATCATCAAGCGTACCTTTAGCAGTTCAATGTTTGGACCCACATCCAGCAGCTTAGTGGTTGAGCCTACATATAGCAGTTCAATGGTTGAGCCCACAAATACTAGTTCTGAAATAGTAGAACCTACATCTAACAGTTCCTTGTTTGAGTTAACTTCCTACAGTTCATTGGTTGTGCTTACATCTATCATTTCAATAGTTGATCCTGCACATAACTATTCAATCATTCAGTCTACATTTAGCAGTTCAATGGTTCAGCCTACATCCAGCAGTTCAATGGTTGTGCCTACATCTAGCAGCTTAATTGTTGGGCCTACATTCACTAGTTCAGTACCTTGGCCAAGTTCATTGGTTGGGCCTATATCAAGTAATTCATTGGTTGTGTCCACCACATCAAGCAGTTCAATGGTTGAGCCAACAAAATTTAGTGCAATAGTTGAAGATACATCTAACAGTTCATTGTTTGAGCCAACTTCCTACAGTTCATCGACTGAGCTTACAACTATCATTTCAATAGTTGATACTACACCTTATAATTCAATCATTCAACCAACATTTAGCAGTTCAATATTTGGGCCCACTTACAGCAGTATAGTATTTGAACTTGCATCCAGCGATTCAATGGTTGAGCTCACATCCAGCAGTTTAATGGTTGTGCCCACATCTAACAGTTCAATTGTTGGGCCCACATCCAGTAGTTCAATTGTTATGCCAACACCTAGCAGTTTAATGGTTGTGCCCACATCTAGCACTCCATTGATTGGGCCTATGCCCAGCAGTTCAATGTTTGTGGCTGGGCCGAGTTCGTTGGTTTGGCCTATATCTAGCTATTCATTGGTTGTGCCTACATCCAGCAGTTCAAATGTTGAACCTACATTCCTCATTTCATTGATTGAGTCTACATCAAACTATTCAATCATTCAGCGTACCTTTAGCAGTTCAATGTTTGGGCCCACATCCAGCAGCTTAGTGGTTGTGCCTACATATAGCAGTTCAATGGTTGAGCCCACAAATACTAGTTCTGAAATAGTAGAACCTACATCTAACAGTTCCTTGTTTGAGTCAACTTCCTACAGTTCATTGGTTGTGCTTACATCTATTATTTCAATAGTTGATCCTGCACCTAACTATTCAATCATTCAGTCTACATTTAGCAATTCAATGGTTGTGCCTACATCTAGCAGCTCAATTGTTGGGCCTGCATTCACTAGTTCAGTACCTTGGCCAAGTTTGTTGGTTGGGCCTATATCAAGTAATTCATTGGTTGTGTCCACCCCATCAAGCAGTTCAATGGTTGAGCCCACAAATACTAGTGCAATAGTTGAAGATACATCTAACAGTTCATTGTTTGAGCCAACTTCCTACAGTTCATTGATTGAGCCTACAACTAACATTTCAATAGTTGATACTACACCTTATAATTCAATCATTCAGCCAACATTTAGCAGTTCAATATTTGGGCCCACGTACAGCAGTCTAGAATTTGAACCTGCATCCAGCAATTCAATGGTTGAGCTCACATCCAGCAGTTTAATGGTTGTGCCCACATCTAACAGTTCAATTGTTGGGCCCACATCCAGTAGTTCAATTGTTATGCCAACACCTAGCAGTTTAATGGTTGTGCCCACATCTAGCACTTCATTGATTGGGCCTATGCCCAGCAGTTCAATGTTTGTGGCTGTGCCAAGTTCATTGGTGTGGCCTATATCTAGCTATTCATTGGTTGTGCCTACATCCAGCAGTTCAAATGTTGGGCCTACATTCCTCATTTCATTGATTGAGTCTACATCAAACTATTCAATCATCAAGCGTACCTTTAGCAGTTCAATGTTTGGGCCCACATCCAGCAGCTTAGTGGTTGAGCCTACATATAGCAGTTCAATGGTTGAGCCCACAAATACTAGTTCTGAAATAGTAGAACCTACATCTAACAGTTCCTTGTTTGAGTCAACTTCCTACAGTTCATTGGTTGTGCTTACATCTATCATTTCAATAGTTGATTCTGCACATAACTATTCAATCATTCAGTCTACATTTAGCAGTTCAATGGTTCAGCCAATATCCAGCAGTTCAATGGTTGCGCCTACATCTAGCAGCTTATTTGTTGGGCCTACATTCACTAGTTCAGTACCTTGGCCAAGTTCATTGGTTGGGCCTATATCAAGTAATTCATTGGTTGTGTCCACCACATCAAGCAGTTCAATGGTTGAGCCAACAAAAAATAGTGCAATAGTTGAAGATACATCTAACAGTTCATTGTTTGAGCCAACTTCCTACAGTTCATCGACTGAGCCTACAACTACCATTTCAATAGTTGATACTACACCTTATAATTCAATCATTCAACCAACATTTAGCAGTTCAATATTTGGGCCCACTTACAGCAGTCTAGTATTTGAACTTGCATCCAGCAATTTAATGGTTGAGCTCACATCCAGCAGTTTAATGGTTGTGCCCATATCTAACAGTTCAATTGTTGGGCCCACAACCAGTAGTTCAATTGTTATGCCAACACCTAGCAGTTTAATGGTTGTGCCCACATCTAGCACTCCATTGATTGGGCCTATGCCCAGCAGTTCAATGTTTGTGGCTAGGCCGAGTTCGTTGGTTTGGCCTATATCTAGCTATTCATTGGTTGTGCCTACATCCAGCAGTTTAAATGATGGGCCTACATTCTACATTTCATTGATTGAGTCTACATCAAACTATTCAATCATTCAGCGTACCTTTAGCAGTTCAATGTTTGGGCCCACATCCAGCAGCTTAGTGGTTGAGCCTACATATAGCAGTTCAATGGTTGAGCCTACAAATACTAGTTCTGAAATAGTAGAACCTACATCTAACAGTTCCTTGTTTGAGTCAACTTCCTACAGTTCATTGGTTGTGCTTACATCTATTATTTCAATAGTTGATCCTGCACCTAACTATTCAATCATTCAGTCTACATTTAGCAGTTCAATGGTTCAGCCCACATCCAGCAGTTCAATGGTTGTGCCTACATCTAGCAGCTTAATTGTTGGGCCTGCTTTCACCAGTTCAGTACCTTGGCCAAGTTTGTTGGTTGGGCCTATATCAAGTAATTCATTGGTTGTGTCCACCACATCAAGCAGTTCAATGGTAGAGCCCACAAATACTAGTGCAATAGTTGGAGATACATCTAACAGTTCATTGTTTGAGCCAACTTCCTACAGTTCATCGATTGAGCCTACAACTGCCATTTCAATAGTTGATACTACACCTTATAATTCAATCATTCAGCCAACATTTAGCAGTTCAATATTTGGGCCCACTTACAGCAGTATAGTATTTGAACCTGCATCCAGCAATTCAATGGTTGAGCTCACATCCAGCAGTTTAATGGTTGTGCCCACATCTAACAGTTCAATTGTTGGACCTATATCCAGCAGTTCAATGTTTATGGCTGGGTCCAGTTCATTGGTTGGGCCTATATCTATCTTTGCATTGGTTGGGTCTACATCAAGCAGTTCAATGATTGAGCCCACAAATACTAGTTCAATAGTTGAACCTACATCTAACAGTTCTTTGTTTGAGTCAACATCCTACAGTTCATTGTTTGTGCTTACATCTATCATTTCAATAGTTGATCCTGCATCTAGCTATTTATCAATCATTCAGCCTACATTTAGCAGTTCAATGGTTCAGCCTACATCCAGCAGTTCAATGGTTGTGCCTACATCTAGCAGCTCAATTGTTGGGCCTGCATCTAGCAGTTCAATTTTTGGGTCTGCATTCACCAGTTCAGTACCTTGGCCAAGTTCATTGGTTGGGCCTATATCTAGCTATTCAATGGTTGTGTCCACCACATCAAGCAGTTCAATGGTTGAGCCCACAAATACTAGTGCAATAGTTGAAGATACATCTAACAGTTCATTGTTTGAGCCAACTTCCTACAATTCATTGACTGAGCTTACAACTATCATTTCAATAGTAGGTACTACATCTGATAATTCAATCATTCAGCCAACATTTAGCGATTCAATATTGGGGCCTACTTACAGCAGTTTAGTACTTGAACCTGCATCCAGCAGTTCAATGGTTGAGCTCACATCCAGCAGTTTAATGGTTGTGCCCACACCTAACAATTCAATTGTTGGGCCCAAATCCAATAGTTCAATTGTTGTGCTGACATCTAGCAGTTTAATGGTTGTGCCAACATCTAGCAGTTCATTGATTGGGCCTATGCCCAGCAATTCAATGTTTGTGGCTGGGCCAAGTTCATTGCTTATGCCTATATCTAGCTATTCATTGGTTTTGCCTACATCCAGCAGTTCAAATGTTGGGCCTACATTCTACATTTCATTGATTGAGTCTACATCAAACTATTCAATCATTCAGCGTACCTTTAGCAGTTCAATGTTTGGGCCCACATCCAGCAGCTTAGTGGTTGAGCCTACATATAGCAGTTCAATGGTTGAGCCCACAAATACTAGTTCTGAAATAGTTGAACCAACATCTGACATTTCTTTGTTTGAGTTAACATCCTCCAGTTCATTGGTTGTGCTTACATCTATCATTTCAATAGTTGATCCTGCACCTACCTATTCAATCATTCAGCCTACACCCAGCAGTTCATTGGTTGTGCCTACATCCAGCAGTTCAAATGTTGGGCCTACATTCTACATTTCATTGATTGATTCTACATCAAACTATTCAATCATTCAGCGTACCTTTAGCAGTTCAATGTTTGGGCCCACATCCAACAGCTTAGTAGTTGAGCCGATACCCAGCAGTTCAGTGGCTGGGACGGGTTCTTTGGTTGGGCCTACATCTAACAGTTCATTGTTTGAGCCTACATTCTACAGTTCATTGATTGAGTCTACATCTAACTATTCAGTCATTCGGCCTACGTTTATTTTGGGGCCCACATCCAACAGCTTAGTGTTTGAGCCTACATATAGCACTTCAATTGTTGGGCCTACATCCAGTAGCACAATGGTTGGTCTGACATCTAGCAGTTCAATGGTTGAGCTTATATCCAGCAGTTCAATGATTGGACCTATTTCATTGGTTGGGCCTATATCCAGCAGTTCAATGTTTATGGCTGGGTCCAGTTCATTGGTTGGGCCTATATCTGTCATTTCATTGCTTGGGTCTACATCAAGCAGTTCAATGATTGAGCCCACAAATACTAGTTCAATAGTTGAACCTACATCTAACAGTTCCTTGTTTGAGTCAACTTCCTACAGTTCATTGGTTGTGCTTACATCTATCATTTCAATAGTTGATCCTGCACCTGACTATTCAATCATTCAGTCTACATTTAGCAGTTTAATGGTTCAGCCAACATCCAGTAGTTCAATGGTTGTGCCTACATCTAGCAGTTCAATTGTTGGGCTTGCATACAGCAGTTCAGTACCTTGGCCAGGTTTGTTGGTTGGGCCTATATCTAGCTATTCATTGGTTGTGTCCACATCAAGGAGTTTAACGGTTGAACCTACATCTAACAGTTCATTGTTTGAGTCAATATCCTACAGTTCAACGATTGAGCATGCATCTATCATTTCAACAGTTGATGCTGCATCTGATTATTCAATCATTCAGCCTACATTTAGCAGTGCAATGATTGGGCCCACATACAGCAGTTTAGTACTTCAACCTGCATCTAGTAGTTCAATGGTTGAGCTCACATCCATCAGTTTAATGGTTGTGCCCACTTCTAGCAGTTCAATTGTTGGACCCACATCCAGCAGTTCAATTATTGTGTCCACATCTAGCAGTTCAATTGCTGGGCTTACATTTAGCAGTTCACTGATTAGGCCTACATCCAGCAGTTTAGTGTTTGTGGCTGGGCCAATTTCTTTGACTGGGCCTACAACTAGGTATTCATTGGTTGGGTCCCCATCCAGCAGTTCAATGGTTGAGGCTACAAATTCTAGTTCAGTAGTTGAGACTACATATAACAGTTTGTTGTTTGAGCCGACATCCTACAGTTCATTGATTGTGCTTACATCTATCATTGATCCTACATCTAACTATTCAATCATCCAGCCTACATGTAGAAGTTCACTGCTTGGGCCCACATCCAGCAGTGTAATACTGGTCCTCACATCTAACAGTTCAATTTTTGTGCCGACATCCACCAGTTCAGTTGGTGTATCCACATCCAGCAGTTCAATGGTTGCGCCTTCATCTACAGCTGTTAATACTTCAATGGTTTCACCAACACCTGCTGATGTTTCAGTTGTTTCTAATACATTAGTTAATAGTTTGCTTGTTCCTTTAACAACTATCAATTCTTTTGTGAAAAATGGGAGTACTGTAACAACTTCACCTTATGTTACTAATGCATTCATAGTTACCTCAACCTCAAGTGCTTCAGTTGGTTTTGGTGCCATTACCTCAAACAATGTCATCAGTGTCTACTCTGGAGTTATGCAATCTACAGTGTCTTTTCCTGTAATATCCAGTACATCAGTCACTTCATCCACATCAGATGTATATATTTCTGCTTCTAGTCTGAGCACCTCATCATTGAGCACATCAGGTATATGAAACATTTGACATGATTTCTTTTTAATCATTGCATAATATCTGCAGTGCCCTTAGCATCATCAAACACCACCTTTAATGTCACAAAGAGTAAGGTCACAGTAGTGCACATTATCACCATCATTCGCACTGATTTCTTTTCCCACAGTTCCATCATTCCCTTTGAACTTCACATTGTATGCTGTTCCAGGGTCTCCAACAGCACTCTCTGCTAGTTGGTCTGTCCCAATATCTACAAATGGAATTATCACATTTTACTCAATATACTGTAACACTTCCTCGAATCAAACATATCCTGAACAAGTAATTGGTCCAAATATTCCCACCATCAGATCCAAAGTGAATGGAACAACATTTGCTGTAACATTCAACACTGGACTCAACCCGTATACACAGTATAGTTGTTATGTGACTGCTAATACATCAGCAGGAGAGGGAAGCCCTTCAGTGATTGTCACTACAAGAACTGCCGAAGGAGGTAAGGGTTAATAATCTCAGTACCATATTCTTTGAGATATTCTTGATAGTATACTACATTGGTCTGCTTTATGCACTGTAATTATGTACAGGCTTAATGAGGTAACTAGTGAGCAACTGATTTACTTGTATCATTGCACCCAGTTCCATCTTTCCCACTGAATGTTTCACTGACTGCTGTTTCTGGTTCTCAACCTTCACTTTCTGCTACTTGGTCTGTGCCCATGCCAAGGAATGGAAACATCACTGGATACACAGTGTACTGTAATACTTCTGCCAACCAAGTATATCCTGAGCAAGTGATTGGTCAAAATAGTCCTACTGTCAGATCTGTTAATGGAACAACATTGACTGTAACATTCAACACAGGACTCAACCCATACACACAGTATAGTTGTTATGTGACTGCTAATACATCAGCAGGGGAAGGAAGCCCTTCAGTGATTGTCACTACAAGAACTGCCGAAGGAGGTAAGGGTTAATAATCAGTGTATCATATTCCTGAGATGTTCTTGATAGTATACTACATTGTTCTGCTTTTATGCACTGTAATTATGTGGGACAGTGTCCAGCAAAATCGGGCTTGTGGGGTTATAATTTTATCACTATAAAAATTGCATGTTGTATTAAACAACACATCTTCGCGACGGTACTACGTTTTCCTTTCAAATTTCCTACACTTGTTCCCACACTATTTCTCTGTATGAAAATTGATTTTTGTGATCTACACATTTTCCGTGCCGTGGATACAACAATCGTTAACCCCGCGGGTTAGAAATCCACATTTCTCCACGTACGAGTGTTGAAAACGCGTCAAATTCGGAGTGTGCATAGAGGAGTGGTGTAGCTATTGATTTGTTCTGTTCGTTAGTTTCTGAATCATCCGTTACGGAGATACAGTTGAGCAAACTACAGGCACATTTTCCCGCTTGATTCGCGCCAATGATATAATCACCGTCTTCCCATTCACTGAGCGGGACGCGATTTGCCAAAATCATTGGCGCGAATCAAGTGGGAAAACGTGCCCGTAGTTTGCTCAACTGTATCTCCGTAACGGATGATATAGAAATTAACGAACAGAACAAATCAATAGCTACAGGACTTCTCTATGTGCAACCCGAATTTGACGCGTTTTCAACACTCGTATGTGGAGAAATGAGGAATTCTAACCCGCGGGGTTGACAATTGTTGTATCCACGGCACGGAAAATGTGTAGATCACAAAAATCGATTTTCACACAGAGAAATGGTGTCGGAACAAGTGTACGAAATTTGAAAGGAAAAAGTAGTACCGTCGCGAAGATGTGTTGTTTAGTACAACGTGCAATTTTTATAGTGATAAAATTATCACCCCGATTTTGCTGGACACTGTCCCATGTACAGGCTTAATGAAGTAACTTGCGGTTGTGAGTATTTTATTTGTATCATTACACCCAGTTCCATCATTCCCACTGAACATTTCATTGACTAATGTTTCTGGTTCTCAACCTTCACTTTCTGCTACATGGTCTGTGCCCATGCCAAGGAATGGAAATATCACTGGATACACAGTGTATTGTAATACTTCTGCCAGTCAAGCATATCCTGAGCAAGTGATTGGTCAAAATAGTCCTACTGTCAGATCTGTTGTTAATGGGACAACACTGGCTGTAACATTCAACACAGGACTCAACCCATACACACAGTATAGTTGTTATGTGACTGCTAATACATCAGCAGGAGAGGGAAAGCCTTCAGTGATTGTCACCACAAGAACTGCAGATGGAGGTAAGTGTCAATAATCACAGTACCATATTCCTGAGATCTTCTTGATAGTATACTACATTGTTCTGATTTATGCACTGTGTTAATGTATAATTTTAAAGATCTAACTTGCGAGTGTGAGAAATTTACTTGTTTCATTGCACCCAGTTCCGTCATTCCCAATGAACTTTTCATTGATTTGCATTTCTGGTTCTCAACCTTCACTTTCTGCTACATGGTCTGTGCCCATGCCAAGGAATGGAAACATCACTGGATACACAGTGTATTGTAATACTTCTGCCAGTCAAGCATATCCTGAGCAAGTGATTGGTCAAAATAGTCTTACAGTCAGATCTGTTGTTAATGGGACAACACTGGCTGTAACATTCAACGCAGGACTCAACCCATACACACAGTATAGTTGCTATGTGAATGCTAAGACATCAGCAGGGGAAGGAAGCCCTTCAGTGATTGTCACTACAAGAACTGCCGAAGGAGGTAAGGATTAATAATCACAGTACCATATTCTTTGAGATGTTCTGGATAGTAATAATACATTGTTCTGATTTATGCACTGTAATTATGTATAGGTTAACTTGGGATAGTGAGCAAATTTTTGAAATAAACTTTTATCATTGCACCCAGTTCCATCATTCCCACTGAACGTTTCATTGACTACTGTTTCTGGTTCTCAAACTTTACTTTCTGCTACTTGGTCTGTGCCCATGCCAAGAAATGGAAACATCACTGGATACACAGTGTACTGTAATACTTCTGCCAGTCAAGCATATCCTGACCAAGTGATTGGTCAAAATAGTCCTACTGTCAGATCTGTAGTGAATGGGATAACACAGGCTGCAATATTCAACACGGGACTCAACCCATACACACAGTATAGCTGTTATGTGACTGCTAATACATCAGCAGGAGAAGGAAACCCTTCAGTGATAGTGACTATCAGAACTGTTGAAGGATGTAAGGATGCATGTATTTTTCAAGGATTTTATAACTATTCTAAAATTCATAAATATTTGCAACCCCTCCTGAAACAATGGTGGAGGCCTACTGCATTCAGATACATCATTTTAACACACACTTTTTGAAGAGCCATAGGTGCTACAATAATCATGATGTGCCAACATGTAAAAGTGTCATGAAAAAGCTAAAAGGTGTCATTTCTGTCCATATGAAATTTAATAGAGTATAAATTGCTACAAATTTACTATGTGAAAAATTAGTAACTTGGGCAATGATGTTTTGTTCACAGACTTTAAATTGGTATGGTGCATTTTAATTTCATGTAGTGATGAGGTATAACTAAATTCAACCACTAACTTTACTGACATAATCATTTACAGTTGCAGCAGTTTTGTCTGTTCTGCGTTATTCTTCTTAGAGATGCAATTCTGCTGTACAACATTTACACTTATAATTATTTTAATTCTGTCATGTTCTTGATTTTCAGTTCCCAGCAGTGCTCCCTGTAATCCAACTGCTGTCACTGCCACACCAACGTCAGTTAATGTTTCTTGGAATACTTTATCCAATATATCAAGGAATGGTATCATCATTGCCTACGAAGTGATGTATATGTGGCCATTGGGCAATGGAGCATTTGGTATCAACTATAGAAACACCACTGGGTCTTCAAGCCAAGTTATACTCAATATGCTACAGGAATGTGTGCAGTACAATATTGCAGTAAGGGCTTACACCAGCCAAGGGCCTGGACCATTTAGTGTTCCAATCCTTGATTCATCTCTTAACAGTGAGTATTATTATGGTTTTATACTTTATAAATAAAAAAAGTAGTTCAATAATACCTACTGCATCTCAACACAATTTTTTCAGAGTTAGAAAAAAAAAAAACTTAGCATGTCCTGAAAGGCAAATGGTTGCATTGGAACTTACAAGTGTTGGGGCAATGAGGCACTTGAGGTATTCAACATAATTGCAAGGAGACTTGTCAAAAAGTATCTGAAACATTCACATTAGACTCAGCATTGTGTTTATGTGGCAAAAGGCTCATATATGATTTATGTATATTGAAAAATTTACCAGGAAAAAAATTTCTAATGATATTATGAAATTATAATTCGATGGGGAGTTCCATGCAATATAATATATACATTAAATATTTGCCTTCAGCTCAGGCAAGGGTCAGGTTGTGTTCATGCATGCACTGGTCAACCAAAATTTGGCCATGCATGTACATGATAGTGAAATGTAGAGTGACATAGCTTGCCCACAAGAACAGGACAGTTTTCCATTTCTGGGCGGTATGTGTGCCAAACAATTGTAAAACATTGCAGTATTTCTGCCCATGATGTAAGAGGTGGAGAAATTCAATACAGTAAACACATTCGATGTATCAACAAATTTGGGTGATTATTTTAAAAAACAGTATAGAAATGGCATCCTGAGTTGCATTCCTAAAAACAGATGTTTACTTGACACGTTTCAAAAATTGTAATGACTCACTCATGTCTTCTATGTTATGCTGGGAAGGGGATTTTATAATACTTAATCATACATTGACCAAATTCATTTACATGTACTTGTCAACAGCATTAGCTCAGGTTCCACAGCCACCTGAGGTGCTTCCAAGTGCCCTCACTGCAACTTCTGCTAACCTCACCTGGAGCTGCCCTCTGGAAAAGGATTACACAGTTGTTTCTTACTTTGTTTTCATCATTGTTGATAATTCCACTACCATTGATCCAGGTTGTTTAAATGGACAAAATTTTAGCTACTCATTTACAGTTCCACAGTACCAAAGATATGTGAACTTGCAAGATCAATTGCTCAGTAAGATCTAAATTACATTTATTTCATGGTTATTTGCATATTTCTGTATTCTTGCAGTACCTTACACCAATTACACGTTTGATGTGCTAGTGTATACTTCTGTTGGTGTAGGAGAGGTTTCTATACCTCGTTCATTCATAACGCTCCAATCGCCTCCTACTTCTCCCATCAATATTAGTATTATTACCCTTAGTTACAGCAGTCTGCTTGTGTCTTGGGCCCCACCAAGGTGCAGCAATGGAATAATATCAGGATATACTGTAAGCAAAGTGTTATAATGTGCACAAGGGGATTCAGAATGACTTTCTGTATAACGTTTTTCAGATCACATACAGTCCATCTGTTGGCTATCCACCCAGTCCTTACAATGTGTCAACCATTACCGATTTTTTACTTCAAAACCTACTGAATGATACACTATATTCAATCTCCTTGTTTGCATTTACTACTGGTGGGGGTGGTCCTAATATCACAGGAATAGCTAAAACATATCCTGGTAATATGATGGTTTTATTGATTAATGATTAATGTTTATTTTCATCTTTCAATATCAGCACCAGCCACTATCCCAGCAATTGTGTACCTGAGAGTGTCCACACAAACTAATGTTGATAACCACCAAAATGATGCAGCGCTCTCAAGTTTTCAGGATGAAGTAGGTGGTTGCAACAATAGAACTGAGCAATGAGATATTCCATTTTATTTCAGGTGAAGCATTTTGTAAATGTGAGTCTACAAAATTTGGGAACATTTCAACTGGATGCTATGTGTGTGACAGTGCAAAGGTAAGAAATGGAAGAGTACAACCCTTATATAATGCATATCTTGGACCATAGGTGTCAAACAGATGTCAACATTGGATCATACAGGATTGAGTGTAATATCTTGATTTTTCTGGACATCATAGCTGCAATCATTGCACAGTCTATCAGTGCTTCAAGAATTACTAGTGAAGCTCTTGTCCTTATAGCCACCTCAAGTACCATATCAGGTTGTGTTTCACCTTATAGTGCATGATGTAATCACTGTTATTGTCGTAGCTGTTGGATTTTGCAGCTGTGATCTAAATATTGACAATGGGCGAGGGATGTACAACTGGCCAGAAGCAATGGCTGGCCAAACAGTGTCACAAATGTGCCAGTATGGGATTGCAGGTCAAAATATCACTCGGTACTGCAATAAAAACCTGACGTGGACTGAAGTTGCTTCATTGTGTCCTACTGTAGTGACAAATGAGTTCAACCAGCTAAATACAGCAATAAAAAATGTGCTTGGAAGAGTGTAATTAGTTTTTGGGTTTTAATGCCATTTCATTTTACTTACAGCAAACCATCACTACGGCAACTGTGGTAAATGCTACCATGCAGTTACAGACTGTGGTGGCTCAAGCTACACAATTGGTGGATCAGAGTACTTCCAATCTGGCTATTGTGACAACTGTCATTACTCAAGTATCTAACATATCATCTCCAAATACAACTATAGCTAAACAGGTATAGTTCATCATACTGTATACATATTAATTCAGATATAATTTACCAACAGACTGTCAGCAATATAGTCACAGTTTTAAGCAGTATCCAAACATGGCCACCAATGGTGCTACAATCAAGTGGCTCAATGTAATGAAAATAAGTTTTAATTCACGTGACTATATGTGCCTTTCAATGCGAATGTATCTCCACAGCATCGTTAAATCATTTGAAACAATAGCAACTAGCCTAGTAGTACAAAGTAATTTTACATCATTGATTGTTGCTCAAAATCAAACTACATTTGTTGCTGAAAAGGTCAGTTGTCAAGTAAACTTTTTTTGGGCTACATGTATATGTACATGTATTGACATGATAAATAAACCAATTACTGTACTTATCTAGGCACCACTATTAAATCTAACCACTGAAGGAAAGAGTTACAGTTTTGCTGTTAATGACAGAAATATGCAAACATCAGGAAACAGTTCCAACATATCTACCACACTTGGTTCTCCCATGACAACAGCTTCTGTTATCCTGCCACCATCATTGTTCCAATCAATAACTGCTAATAATAGTGACATTGGAATTTTCTTTACAATTTACAAAACTGCATCATTATTTCCATTAGCTAACTCTTCAAATCTTACCATGATAGCATCCCTTGTAATTGGAGCATCAGTTGTGGCTGGAGGTGTTTCAACAATTTTTTCAAATCTGGTTGTGCCAGTTCAGCTAGTTTTCACCATTCCTAGCAATGTAAGCCAACAATTAAATAGTCTGTCAGTGCGCTACCATTGTAAAGAGTAATTTATTCTTTATTTGCAGAACTATTCCAAATTTACATGTGTCAGTTACGACTTCAATGCTGCAGGTATGATGTAGCATCATTAACTGAATTATGGGTTTTCTCTGGCATTAGGTGGTAAGGGTAATTGGACTTCTGATGGATGTACCACTAACTTAAGCAACACCTCAAGTAGCCAAATAGAGTGCAAATGTATACATCTAACAAACTTTGCGATCCTCGTGGTAAGGATGCTTTACTAATAGTGAGTACTAATCAAACTACAAATACATAGGATATATCAGCGAGAGTGAACCCTGATGAAACACTAAACCAGGTTGCTCAACATGCCTTGGAAGTCATCACCTATGTCGGTGTATCAGCGTCCTTATTGGGATTGGTGCTAACAGTCATGACACAATTATTTCTAAAGTACATAAATCATTATTATAAATGCAATTTTTAATTTTTCGCAATGAATCCCTTAGAAAGCTGAGGCAGAAGGATGTTTCCAAGTACCATCTTCAGCTATGCTGTGCCCTGATTTGTATGCTATTGGTGTTTGTGACAGGGATTGATCAGACTGAATACATTGGAATTTGTGTGACTGCTTCAGTATTGATCCACTACTTCACCCTGGTAGCTGTGATGTGGATGGGAGCAGAAGCTTTGCTAATGTTCCAGAAAATAGTTCTAGTGTTTGTTCAGATCAGCACTCGTCAGATCATTGCTGTATCTCTTGTCTGCTGGGGTATGTGATCACACATCAGATTTATTGATTTTATGTTATTCAACCCCACAGTGGTTCCATTAGTTCCAGTTTTTATCCCAGTTGCTGTTAGTAGGAGTCTGGTTGTGAAACGCAATTCACCTGTGGGATAGTAAGTTACACTTGTTCGTTTGCAGTTATCTGGTTTGTTATTCTCACTCTAGCTGCTTCATTAGTGACATCAAAGTGTTCTTTGCTGCATTTTTGGGGCCTATTCTACTAATACTTATATTCAATGCAACTGTATCTGTTGCTGTGATTGGTGTACTAGTGAAGCACACTTTGAAACGATCAAGAGACTCTATAAAAATGCTTGTAAACATCACAAGCATATTTGTCCTCTTTGGGCTTACCTGGTTCTTTGGAGCATTAACTATAATGAAAGGAGATGAAGTATTTCAGATTGTGTTCACAGTTCTAAACTCATTCCAAGGATTTTTAATATTTGTTTTTTTCTGCGTTCTTAATAAAGAGGTACGGTTAACTTGGGCACAGCTGCTGTGTAAAAAACATCAAACTGTATCATTGAAAAGTAAAAGCACAGAGAATGAAAGTTCACATAAGAAATTGATAGGAAAATCTGAACTATTTGAGTCTACTTTTACTGAAGAGCTAAGATTGTCGGGTCCAAAGGCACGAGTTACTGGTACCTTTTCTGTACACAATCGTCATATGGATGAATTGGTGGAGCTGGATTTTGACGAAGTAATTGACATTGATGTAGCATTGGAAAATCCTCAAGCACATGATAAAAACAAAAACATTCATAGTAGTAAATTGTGAATGAAAGGTGGTCACCATAAATAATGCTGCACACATATGTTATCCCATTCTAGGACACCACATTTTGTGTAAAATCAGGTGTTTATAGTTTTATACACATGTATTATACATTGCACCATAAGTCAACTTGCACTACTTTGTACTGCATTTTACACACCCTCATGTCTCATATGATTCAATAAAACTACAAGCCACCACAGTTTTTGATTTCCTTCCTATTGGGCAAATGAATAAACAAGAACACCAGCATTTTTCTTGTGGAATTATGTTTTGTAATGCTGTGTTAGTGAATGAAACAGGATCGTCCTTTAAAAGATTAACAATTTTGTTCTTTACAATCAAATTTAAAATAGGTATACATTAATTTTCCAAACCAATGTAGCCACAGTTTTAAGCAGTATCCAACATGTACTACAATTAAAGGGTTGATGCGGGTTGCAATTCATGCAATCATTTTACAAACTAACTAGATTATTGATGTATTTCAATCAATAATTACTTGCCTATTATCGGACAGTAATTTAATATCACATTGATTGTCAGCCTCTCACTGGTGAAGTCTAAAGTCTAAAATATAAAACTTCTAACACCTCAGATGAGACTCATCTTGATGTAGCAGCAACAAAAAAGAAAAATGTCACCAACTTAAATGGAATTATAATCAATAATAGCAACACATAGTGTCACTATTATTGGATATACAAAACTCACTAACTTAATTAAACAAGACAACTAAACTAAAATGATGAATTAACTCAAACATTGTCATCTGGGATGATCTGATCAAAAACGGCCAGCTGCTCTGGCATTGAGGTTAAGAATTATGTCACACTGAAAGGTGGAGGGGTTACACTACTGATGAGGGATTCATAATGTCCAAAACAAAATTTTCTTTCCCCTTAACAAAAGTCAGGCTAAAATTGCTTTGTACTGCTTAAATAAATTATTTTTGGAGTGGGGGTGGGGGGAAGGATCATTGAAAGATTGAATGGATAAGTTGGCTCTAAATGCCACTTTTATACTGCACATTGGAGTGGCATCAAGGAATTTAATGCATTTGATCACTGGATAGTGAAACTGCATCCATAAGATACCCTATGATTTAAAGGGAGTAACGGTTTCATTGTGCTAAACATGTCCTATGTAATTTATTTTTTCAACATACCAGTTTCAGAAAATCATGCAAAAAATTAATCAAAAAACATTCCTATCACCTAAATCTGATGGAAGAAAAATAGGTTAATGAAAGATTGCATTGAAACCAAAAAACCCTTCCAAATCAAGTACATCTATTGAGAAATAAAATTAAAAATCTAGAATTCAAACTTAATAACTAAAAATAGTTCATTGCATAATTTGACAATGTAGAAGTTGTCATCTGTAGTGAACTTATGAACTTTTTCACCATCATGTGCCTCTGAGATCATTCACCTCATATATAATAATTGTCCACCACGTGTGTTAAGCAGTTGTTGAATTGTGTGAATATTACTCTCTGTACGTTGATAACTTACACAACCCTCCGGTGTCGACACATCTATTTGTTTGTCTGGATGAGGTTCCCAGGTCAATAAGCACCTCTGCAATTGCAGTTTTTATTGCACTGTTCCACACTGCAGATTGAGACCTTGGTCTTTGCACAGTACCTTCCCAAAGGAAACTCCAGCATATTGGACATCCACATGTTCAATTTACTTTTTACAAATGGTTGCATTTCCTTGTGCATCCTCTTGGTTATCAGTCGTTCCACACAAGGTATGAATCTGCCAGCATCTGAATCCCCCCATGCTGTCATACATGTATAATGGTGCTTGCTTACAACACATCTCAGGGGTCCGCCCCAGTGTGCACTTTGCATGGATATCATGCCATCATCTGTACACCTGGAGGTGATATAATGATCTGGCACAACACTCTAAGTGATGTGCTGGCCGAAACATCCCATCATGCCCACCTATTAGTTTCCAGGTTTAGCTTCACCACTGACCATAGCCACACTTGGCCTCTTAGTGACTAACTGGGCTGAAGGCAGGACAGCTGCCTCTGGCATGCATATCTGTGGCCACACTTCTTAATACTTTTACCAGGAGTTGTGCTGCCCTAGCTGCAGTATGTGGCCAATGACACAAAATGCCGTGGTGGTGTGTTCTGCTTGTCACTAAGTCACTTGGGCATAGAAGCTTTCTTCCAGTAGGCCTCCCCACCTGCCACCCTAAAATGCAGGCCCAAGTCTATGATCCTGAATGAAATCAATGGCAAGTTAACCTTACATCTCTTGTGAGCCATGCAGTGCAACATCCATCCTCGATGCATTCAGTTTTCATCCGTTTCAGCTGCACACGTCATAGTGGCCAAGTTGTGCAGTATTTACCATAGTGTTAATTGATCCGTTTCGATATGCTGCATGCCTAAATGTGATATCTGCATGCATATCAAGACCTGTACACGTACATGCAGAGTCAATAATCAGACTGTTATTTATCATGTGCGAGTAGCGACTTCCCATTCAAAGACGCAATATATTGTGTACACACAATGCAATATGTTGTCTTTCTTGTCTATACTTTAACTATTACAATCCTTGCTCGAACCCAGTGGATTTATAATACTTGGATATGCCACATGTCATTCTCTTTGTAAGTAGCACTCGCGGCGTTACTTTCAAAGTGGTTGTCTGTTTCAATGCTTATACGACAATGTACATGGAAAAGCTAGCAGATTTTTATATAGGACTCTATTCCCAGCCTGGTAACCTCGGACAACGCTCAGTTACAATTTCAACGCTTTTCTTGTTCATTTCACTGCATGGTTACAAGCAGTGTTGCCGCGAAATAACCTTTATCTTTAATAGTCTATATCGCGATATACATGTATCGCGATATGAGCATTTAATCGCGATATAAATATCGCGATATACTAAATTATTCATGATCAATTATCGCTTGGTTATTATAGAATAGTTATGGTTATCACGAAAGATATGGTACAGGTATACGTGTACTTACGCTAAATGTACTTGCTACCACAGAGGATATCATGAGCGTTGATCGCAAAGCCTTCAAAACTGCCGTATCGGAGGCTTTGGATGGCACAAAAAACTCAATTGTTTTTTAGCTACAAGATAGCTTGCGCAATGTTTCCAAGCAACCTGTCAGCAGAAATCAATTTCAGAAAATATGATCCATTGTCGTGGTGGAGGAATCATTAGCCATATGTCCCTACCATAGCTAAACCAGCAAGCAAGTACTTGTGTGCATTTTTGCTTAGGTATTTTCCTTAAGAAGAAAAGTTTGCGCCCGTGGGGGCGTGGCATCTTGCATGAAAGGCTGCATTGGCAAATGTATATTTCTAAGGCAAAATTCTAACTCACTGTAATAGTAAACTATTTTCATTGTAATACCTAAATGCAGGCCCGGCGGAAGGCTATAAAAACTGGTTGGGCTGATTAATATTCAATAGGTTAATTAATTTCCTCGTTAATGAATATTAATATTCATTTAACTGTTTATTAATATCTACATACAATTAATTATCTATATACATGTTTAACGGTCTGCTAATGATTAAAATGCTCCGAAATGCTTTTCTTGAGGGTGAAGAGTTTCACCGATGTCTTTTATAGTGAGCGGTAGAGTATACATGCAGTTTCTCTGCATGGCAATCGCCCGATATTCGTACAGTTTGCGAAACGCATCAGTAGCTGCCTTCCAGTTATTGTACCCTCTAGTCAGAAAGGCTTCCTCGGCATTTTTTGAAGTCATTTTGAAATCTCTGACAGCCTTAACGTAAGAATGATAGAATACCTTGTCATCCGAAAACCAGATCGGCTGGAAGCTACGGTGCTGTCTTCCTATCTCCCTTCGCGGGAATTTAAAACCTGCTGGTTGATTGGGGGTATCTGATACTACGAGTTATTTTGCTTCGAATGTAGCCATTGAATGCGCAGCGCAATGCAATTAATTGAACGATAAATTAAGTATTTAAAAAGTATTAATCAATATAACCTTCATTATTACTAGTTATAAATGGCATCGACAGCCAAATCTGGTAGGGCTATAGCCCACCCAGCCCACCCGGTTCCGCCGGCCCTGTAAATGTATGCTTATTCTCTGCTCGTTTCTAGATTTTATTTCTGTATATCTTTGCTTACGTCAGTACACGTTGATTTCGCGATATAAACATTTAATCGCGATATATCGCCTTTCGCGATATATCGCGGCAACACTGGTTACAAGCATTATCCGTGCATGCATATGCATGCATGCATATCCGTGCATGCATATGCATGCATACATATCCGTGCATGCATGCATTGCGATACATGCATGCTATACTGAGATGGTGATCCAATTATGCTGTCATATAGTCTGCAATTGATTAAGATTGTGCATTATGTAAGACAATACGGTACAAGATAACATGACTGCACCCCTGATAATGTTTACCCATATACGCGAAGAAAGTCAAACCAGCTCTCAATTGCATGCGTGGAAAATGCATGATGAATAATTCAGGTCTACCCAGCAATTGCACTGATGCATAGATGCATGTGCATTTACTGTTATACATAATCAGTAGGCCTGCATAATTTGTGCATGTGCACCTACTGATACACAAGATATAAAAAACATTCTCTCTGAGAAAGTTAGTGTTATTATAGTATTTGTAGGCAATGGTGGTATAAAAAAGAAGGGAATAAGGGATTTAGTAGAGATACAATTATTCCTATATGTAGCAACATAATTGTAATGACGTTCTATACAGTGCTAAATAATTATTGTATCTCCACTGAATCCCTTGTTCCCTTCCTTTTAACCTTACAACCTTTCTACACGTAAAAATGAGGTGGCAAATATATCATAACTTGTGGTTAGTTAATAAAATTCAAGAGTAGCCATTTTTGGTTCTGTTTAAGAGTAAACAGTGTTTAACGGCATGACAGTTGGTTTTGTGGGCAGCCTTATCTGGGGGCCCCTTCTGCGTTGGGGCTTGCGCATTCTAGTTCTAAAAGCCTTTGTTCAGGGAGGCCTTCAAACTGATTGGTTAGATTCTGGGCAGCTACTATTTAAGCCCCTCCTTCCTAGTGCCATATTGCACACATTTGGCATTGGGAAGGAGAGTGCTTTCCCACCCTTCCACACCCTGTGTATCCTATTTGTACAGTGCATTGGCTTGTCTTTTGATATTATGTGGTCGGCAGGCGGAGCCCTACGGGCTTTCCCTTAAATCTGGCTAGCCCAATCTGGATCAGCGTCCAGATCTGGGATACAGGTTCCAGCTCGTGGCCTGCATCACGCTGGACCTGTTTAGCCCGGGATCCCCTTGCATATGGCTAGCCCAGTCTGGACAAGCGTCCAGTTCTGGGACACAGGTTCCAGCTTGTGACAAGCGTCACACTGGACCTGTATAGCCTTGGGGTAGGGTGCCACCCTATTCACCCGTGGGATACTCCTGCCTGGCCCCCTGTTGTGGCAATCACCACGGCGCTCGCTGGGTTGGGGCTGTAGCTAGTTTATAGTTGTGCCTCTTAGGCTAAAACCAACTGCAAGAGATAGTTAACAGGTGCAAGTCTAACTTTGTTTTGAATAAATCCGAAGCATTATAAATTCAACACAAATTCAAATTACACTACCCCTATGTACTAGCAGTCTAGCAACGGAACACATGCTATATGATGTCTTTTTGAACACCATCACTTTCCTGGTGACCGCCGATTTCTGCATATGAATGATATCGTTCTCGGACTTTAGCTGATGTGCTCTCTTCTGTAAATATTTCCCTTTAAATATTATGTCCTACATGTATTTAACGCTCAGCTAAATATTATGGCCGTATGGCTTGAAACACACCATTTCTAGCGAGCTACTGTAACAAGCGATCCCCATGAACATACTCACTTATACGGATATAACTTGAAACTCTGAACCTATTGATTACATTGACGTTCTCTGAAACGGCTCCCGTGTCGAGTTTATTTCCCCAGTAAAGTTATCAACATATGTATTCATGTTATCAGTTAAAGGTCCAATACGATCCACGTGTATCTGACTCAAAAGGGCACTACCGCTTGAAATTCAGAACACATTGGCACCATTTGCGTCCTTTGAAATGGTTCTTATCTCGAGTTTTTTACAAATAAAGGAAGAAGAAAAAAATGGAGCTATTCCGTCTGGGGACGAGTCCCTTTTGCTCTCTTGAACCACATGGTTTTGTAACATCAATCAAACATGAAACGGTTCTATTTCGACTTCTTGTTCGATACCGACAACTAGCTAAGCGATCGGATTCATAGAAGTCCCGTTAGAAGCGAGTCCCGTTTTTGTAATGATTTCATAATCGGGGTCATGAGAGTAACTCTCGATTACTAACGTATATCTTAGGCACACGCGCATGCGTACCAGTTGGTATTCAGGGGGACCTGAGCTCCATAGCTAGAAGTATTATAATGAGTACAAGAATACACCAAGGTGATATCTAACACGCCAGAGTGAAAAGCTATGCACATGGAGTACATGCGGTAAGAAAGCTTTTCACATTAAGACTGCTTGACTCCAGACGGCGATCGAAGACCTACGTGTGATAAATGCACAGATAGTTCAACACTGATCATTGCAAAGGTGACAGTTATATATTTAAATATATTGCAAAAGTATAAATATTATAAGTATAAAAAATACACTTGAATGTATTTATGTACAATAAAACATTTGTGAACAATTCCAATAATTTACATCACAGATATTAGATTGGTCATACACAACTGTATTGGATAAACATTGAAATACATGTACATCGTACACATGTATAACAATGCTGAATAATGCACACATAATTTCATATACATGTACTTACCAACAAATGAATAACTTCCTGGCCAGGTTCCATAGGGTGAGCTTGTCACACCATTGCGCACTGATCCTTGATATGAACTCTGGCCAGCAACAATTCTTACTGTGACCACCTTGGTCTCCCCAGCCAAAACAACACCAGCATGCACTGCAGCACAGGCCAATGTAGAGTCATCTGTGTAGATATTTGTACCCCACACACGTCCAGTTGGTGTGCCAGTGAGAGTGAATTGAAAGATTTGCCCAACTTTGTCACGGTAAGCGACTAGATTGCTGGGAGCTTGAGGGATTGGTACTACATGTATATGGGAAGTGAAATAAGAAACATGCAACGATGATTCATACAAAGTTTTGCAACAGTATAAATATTATAAGTAAAATACACATGTAGGGTGTGTAGCCGATTTTCAGGTTTTGTAGGTTAATCGGTTATTTGCGATTACCTATTCGGTCGACTATGCATTTAGTAGAATAGCAGGTTACCGATTTCAGAATTTCCTTTAGTCAAAATAACCGATTCTGTTTTTCTTAGTCGCAATTAGTCGATGTTAATTCGTTTCCTTCATATGCAGAAATCGGTAGGAAATCGATTACCCCTTTTTATATGCCCTTCGCTTTTCCCGCCTGTACAAAGGCTTACTAAAGGTTTAATTAATCAGTAAAAAAAAGCCATTGTTGATGTTATCATCACTTAGGACCCGGCTGATCAGTGTCCTCTATTTAAATAGCTATAAATTAGCGCTCTCTGCAGTACATGTCCGTTAAGTACTCTTTTGTACAGGTGACAGGTATTCAAACTGGCTCATTTCCAGACGTTCAGCCAAGTGCGTGAAGTGGTGTTCCACATTGAGATTTCTAGCTCTTATCGAATTATTGAGGGGCATGTTGTTCAAACAATCGATTATAACTGTCAATGGCTGCAGATAACGTGTTTCTGGAATTTCTTAGTTCTTTATTTTCGAGCCGGCGCAGGCTGCAGGGTAGACATGCTAATGACTCTTTAGAAAAGTACTTATTTTTGTTTTTAAAATAAGCTAAACATCTTACTTGTCCTGTACTTAGTATAGTGCGTTGGTAGCTGGCGAAGAAACATAAGAACGTGGTTTTCGGTGCAAAAATGCTTGACTGAAACACTTGTAATTCCCATCCGCGCCGCCATCGAATCAAGTCATTTCCCTGTGGATACTATCTTATCGGGTACATGTAACTGTTGTTTTAAAGTTGCCATAAGCAACTGATAAGCAATAAAACTGGCCATATGTGTATAGACCTCTAGGATGTGATTTATCGTGCCAATATAAAAAATCGGAAAAATTAATTGCCAAAATCGATTCGATGTTTCTAATAACCGATTTGCAAGTTGCTATAAACCTGAAAAATCGGTTAGATTTTTAATAGTCGAAATAATCGATTTTGATTTATAAAAAAAGGTCACGCACCCTATGTAACACTAGTTAGCTTTGAATGTATTTATGTCTAATAAAACATTAGTGAGTAATTCCAATAATTATACCACACATATTAGATTCGTCATACACAACTGTATTGGATAAACATTCAAATACATGAATATCATACACATGTATAACAATGCTGAATAATGCACACATAATTATATATACATGTACTTACCAAAAAATGAATAACTTCCTGGCCAGGTTCCATAGGATGAGCTTGTCACACCATTGCGCACTGACCCTTGATATGAACTCTGGCCAGCAACAATTTTCACAGTGACCACTTTGGTCTCTCCAGCCAAAACAACACCAGCATGTACTGCAGCACAGGCCAATGCAGAGTCATCTGTGTAGATGTCTGTACCCCACACACTTCCAGTTGGCCTGCCAGTGAGAGTGAATTGAAAGATTTGCCCAACTTTATCACGGTAAGCGACTAGATTGCTGGGAGATTGAAGGATTGGTCCTGGGAAGTGAATTAAGAAATATGCAACCATACTTCTGCAACATTATAATATAAGGATTAAAAATACACTTGTAAGCTTTGAATGTATTTATGTATAATAAAACATTTCTGAGCAATTCCAGTACTGAATTGCACCCCTGATATTAGATTGGTCATACACAACTGTATTGGTTAAACATTGAAATACATGTATATCATATAATAATGTTGAGTAATGCACACATAATTATATATACATGTACTTACCAACAAATGAATAACTTCCTGGCCAGGTTCCATAAGATGAGCTTTTCACACCATTGCGCACTGATCCTTGATATGAACTCTTGCCAGCAACAATTCTTACAGTGACCACCTTGGTCTCTCCAGCCAAAACAACACCAGCATGTACTGCAGCACAGGCCAATGCAGAGTCATCTGTGTAGATGTCTGTACCCCACACACTTCCAGTTGGTGTGCCAGTGAGAGTGAATTGAAAGATTTGTCCAACTCTGTCACGGTAAGCGACTAGATTGCTGGGAGCTTGTGGGATGGTTACTATACGGGAAATGAATCAAGTAACATCGAGAGCTACCTTAGTAACTCTAGTAACTCTCATTAAGGAATTGACCTCGATTATGAAGTCATTTAAAACGGGACCCGCGTATAACTCATGTCCCGAGACTCGGATAGTTTAGCTCTTTGTAGCTGTCGAACCAGAAGGCAAAGACGATCATTTTGTGTTTTTATTCAAGTCGCCAGGTCATTTTATGTATGAGAACAAAAGAAGCTTCTGTTTTCTTCGTTCCCAGACTGATTTTTCTCCTCCCATTTTGTGGGTGAGTATAACTCGGGATAGGAACTGTTTTAAAGAGCACCAACTACACCTAGAATTTTCTGTCGAGTGCCTGTTGATATTAGATGTATAGATTTGGCACAAAACCGCTATACGTAATAATTACTAAAAGCACGTAATAATTACGGCATAAATAGTTGCCACATATTATGATTAGAAATTTATGGTATATCGAACAGTACAGTTGCAAATCCATTGCATGCATTAATTGGTATTCTAGTCGTAGTTCGTTCGCCACTTTTGAGTAGTAAAGTTGTTTTTGTCAAAATGCCTTCAAGTGAATTATGTGTTCTCCATGTAGTACATGTACTTACAATATAATTGGAATCATGGAGTTTTATAGTTTCATATTACTTACAGGCAGTATAATGCAGATACACATTCTTGTGGCTGCACCTGACAACTCTCAGATAATTCAATTGCATGCATCCATGTTTTTCCCACTGTAGCTACTCCTTGTATGTACCCAAGGATAGTGTTCTAAATGAGTATAAGCGTGACCTCAAAAAAGCTATTCTAAGGAATAGCACTTTGTTATATAAATAGTTTAATGATGCGTTTTGTAAAACCCACCCGTTAGCACAAAAGGTTATGTAGATCTGCACATGCAACTGTTAGTGAATTGAAGTTAGTGCAGGTGCATTGCTTAACAATAAAGGCACTGAAAGTGTGCAGAAAAATAGCAGGTGAATTTCTACATGATCTTCGTGCAATAAAATTGCTGATAGTGAAATTCTAGTAGGGGTAAGGTACCATACTGCTAATTCAGAGCCTTACTTCTATGACGCCTCTTACAACTACACAAGGCAGCTTGGAATTATACCAGTAGACCTCAATGCCGAATGGTAGGCGTGTGGTGGCAGGCAACAGGCATTGTGGCAGTATGCGTCCACTGAAATGGAAACACACAAAAGATTGTCGGCCGCTCAATAGATAGAAATAGACATTGTATTTGGGACAAAAATACTATTTCAAGAATGCACAAAGTTGTTCGAGCTGGCCTTGACAATCTTGATTCAGAGTGTGGTTATGTGCATCATGATAACTTTGCAATTAGACTTGCGCTTTAGTGAGTGGCATGGCACCCTATTTACTGTGAGTTCCCAACATGCTCCAGTCCACTAAGGGTAATAAGGGCAGCTGCACTTTACTATCCTGTGCTAAGGGGCTTCCTTTGGAAACTATTCACACATGGCGAACTATTGATGCAATGCTTTCTGATGGAGTGCCTAGGTTGAAGGACAACTTATCTGAATAATTTATTCACCGAGGAAGGTTCAGAGCATGCCATAGTCAGTGAAGACCTTTCCTCCTACTACTACCCCTACTCCTCCCCTCCTACCCCTACTCCTCCCCTCCTACCCCTATTCCTCCCATTTCCTGTCACTATCCCTACTCCTCCCCTTTTCTGTCACTATGCCTATACTACCACTACTCCTCCCCTCCTACCCCTATTCCTCCCCTTTCCTGTCAATACCCCTATTCCTCCCCTTTCCTGTCACTGTGCTTACTACTACCCCTACTCCTCCCCTTACTTACCACTACCCCTACTCCTTCCCTTATCTACCACTACCCCTACCCCTCCCCTTAGCTACTATAACTTCTATTTTACCAATAGTGAGCAGCTGACACTCATTTGCTCATTTCCTTTTTAGTGGACGCATGCTGTCTTAGTGGACGCATGCTGTCATGCCTATATCTTCTGCCACTACATACCTACCATTAAACAAAACATGGGAGACATTATGAAGTCCAAGTCAGTTAAACAGAAGTTTTAAACATTGCCTGACCCTGAGCTGTTCATAATTTAGAAGAACATTCCAACTAAAATTCAGGTTGTGCGGCAAACATTGGTTGATGTAATGCCTTAAAGTTAGACATACATAAACCTCAGAAAATAATGTTTTAAAATCTGGATTATCAATCTCTAAATGATAGAGCAGAAGTCAGATGCATGTTCAGTATGCATTGTCACTAAAAACAGTTTTGGTGGATGGGCACAAGCATTGTAGCTGCTTGTGAAGGACCCTGCATGTTAAGTACATTATTTGTATACTTGATTCATTGCTTTTTATGAATATCATCTGGTGCATGGAGTGAGATGAATTTGAGTTGACACAGATCACTTTGATTTGCAGAGTACTGTAATGAAGAAAGAGATGGACACACCTGTTGCTGTCATATGAAGAACATAGACTTATATGGGAAGATAAAGTTTCTCTGGTATCACTATACTTTTATATTGAAACTGAGAACATTGTTTATGGACTAAACAATATTTATCATCCATGGCTGCAAGAGTGTATAAATGATATACCAAGTTTAGATAGATGTGATCTAACATGAGTTATGAAATTCAGTTAATATATTTAGCATATGCATCCAGTTATTCATAAAAAGCTATGAAACAAGTATACAAAAACATTCTCTATGATAAAGTTGGTGGTGTATAGGATTTTAAGGCAATAGTGGTGTAAAAAGCAGGGAAACAAGCATCGAATGATATGGAAAAATGGAAAAGTCCTTTATTTAGCCTACACACATTGTGGAACATGACATTGTGCATGCATGTGCTAAATATATGACTCTTTCGTTTTTCGATATCATTCAACCCTTGTTTCCCTTCTTTTTACACCACTATTCCCTTCAAATCCTATATACCATCAACTTTCTCATAGACAATGATTTTATGTTTTTTATATACTTGTGCAAACCATAACACATGCATGCAGAATTTCACAGCGTGGTAAAGATTATAAGAGACTTTTTACCTTTAAATTTATATACCAATTCTACATGTTACATACATGTAACTGTTAAGCTTGATGCATGTCGTTGCAAATTACTGCGCTTGGAAGTTTTAGAACATTGCCGGAGCGTAACGAAAGAAATCTGTGCACGCATGAAGAGTTGTATGTCATCGAATTTGCAACAATACCATTCCTTTTTGCTGATATACTCGCCACTCATTTAAAAAACAGTACGTTCAGCGCATGCTCTGCCTCGAGAAATATGGCACGCCGGGATAACTTTCTTAACTCGTAAGTCATTTTCCGAATCTTACGTTTTAAGGTCGGCTCGAAAAGGTTGACATATTTGTGACTACAAAAGGGGGACCATATGTAGCAGAGGGAGACCATGGGTGGTGACCATGGATTGTCCGGGGGGGAGGGGGGGGGGGGGGGGGGGGGGGGGGGGGGGGGACCGTCTTTAGCCCAGCTGCCGGTTTAAGGCGCGCGAGGCTCACTCATTATTGCACTCGATCGAGTCACGCGCGAGTCGATTGCGAGTCAGCGCGTGGGAGAGTGAACTTGTGGGTAGACGGCACTGTAGCTGTTAAGACGTATGGCTGTTGGAGTGCTGAAGCAAGGGTCACTTTAGCATATGCATCTTGCCTCTCGCTTTGCCATCCCATTGCACTGCTCAAAGTCCTGTGCCATGACAGCTCTCTATGGCAGGCTCAGCCTCACTCTTGTGCAGTCTAATGCAAGTAGTAATTGGGGCCGGGCTCTTAGTACAATTATATATACCAATTTGCAATGAAATAGAGTTAAAGTAATTTAAAACCATTACTTTTATTTAATACATACATTGCGATGTCCTATAGGAATGTCCTAGCTTCTGTGGCATTATTATAATTTTTTTAATGCACTGATATTTTTATAGAAAATTGTTTATATAGAGTATACAAACCTGCATATATGTTGCCTTCGTTCTCGATTTCTGAGATTTTCTGCACAAATAGATAACAAGAATGCTCAGTTAGCTGCTTGTAACTTATGAACACGTATCTTCAATTTTGTACATAGTTGTATATTTAGGCATGCTTTCAATCCTCATTTCTTTCGTGCTTGTATCTCTTTGCAGCTAAGGACTTTTACCGTATCCAACATAGCGAATTACATGTACATGTTATTCGGAATCAATGATGTAATTATATAATTATAATATGGGACAGTGTCCAGCAAAATCGGGCTTGTGGGGTTATAATTTTATCACTATAAAAATTGCACGTTGTACTAAACAACACATCTTCGCGACGGTACTACATTTTCCTTTCAAATTTCATACACTTGTTTTCACACCATTTCTCTGTGTGAAAATCGATTTTTGTGTTCTACACATTTTCCGTGCCGTGGATACAACAATCGTTAACCCCCGCGGGTTAGAAATCCACATTTCTCCACGTACGAGTGTTGAAAACTTGTCAAATTCGGAGTATGCATAGAGGAGTCCTGTAGCTATTGATTTGTTCTGTCTATATCATCCGTTACGGAGATACAGTAGAACAAACTACGGGCACGTTTTCCCCGCTTGATTCGCGCCAATGAGTTTGGCAAATCGCGGTGAATGGGAAGGCGGTGATTTTATCATTGGCGCGAATCAAGCGGGAAAATGTGCCTGTAGTTTGCTCAACTGTATCTCCGTAACGGATAATTCAGAAATTAACGAACAGAACAAATCTATAGCTACAGGACTCCTCTATGCATACTCCGAATTTGACAGGTTTTCAACACTCGTACGTGGAGAAATGTGGATTTCTAACCCGCGGGGTTAACGATTGTTGTATCCACGGCACGGAAAATGTGTAGACCACAAAAATCGATTTTCACACAGAGAAATGGTGTGGGAACAAGTGATGAAATTTGAAAGGAAAAGGTAGTACCGTCGCGAAGATGTGTTGTTTAGTACAACGTGCAATTTTTATAGTGATAAAATTATAACCCCACAAGCCCGATTTTGCTGGCCGGACACTGTCCCATAAAATTATATAACATTTTAAACTCAAAACATTTCTCATTATTATACGTTTAAAAATGTTACATGTAAACACAAAACATCGCTCG
>OX442436.1:4306086-4353586 GCA_949361645.1 Spongilla lacustris
CACATCACACATGTCACATGCAGCGAGCACTATGACTAAGGTCAACTAATGTTGCTCTGACCTTCATTGCCGGGTATAGAACATTTTGAGTATGTGTGCATGTAAGTCTTTTAATAACAATAAAAACAGTCCTGAAGTAATCTTCTGCACCTTATTCATCTGAGATTAACGATGCAATACTTTTGGTCAGTGGCTCAGTGCATGAAACATAGGTTCACGCCTGGCCTGCTATAGCAACCTTCCAAGCTCGTTTGCTGGAGCGCATGGCCACATCATGCAGTTGAATATCAACGGGTCTGTTTCGTGCATTGTTTTAATAGCTTCCTTCAGCAATGCTAACGCAAAATAAATTACTCTTATGCCATTCAATTTCTGAATCGGGAGCGTCACATCCGATTGGCCCAAATGCAACCGTTTGCATATGCAATACGGGACATCATTATCCTCTTCAGCACTGCTTTTGCATCTACTTCTTGTTCCGTCGTATCACCACAATCATTACCTGCATGGCTGCTTAGAGGTCGTTCAGGTAAATGTATAATTTGGTAAAAAAGAGAAGGCTGATTTGGCGGTAATCATGATCAGTGATGCTAAGCAGCACTCATATCAAAAACCTAACTTCACAACAAATTGGACTTAAGAGTTCAAACGTTCCATATATAAAGCTATACAATAATAAGCTATCTATATACAACAAAAATAAGCTCTTAAGTCAAACTATTTGTTGAGTTGTAAGCCAAAAACCTTAGCCTGAAGTTTTGGCCCTGAAAATTCAGTCTCAGATAGGAATTCCGACATTTTTTGCGATCAAAACTCAAAAGTTACAATCTAAGATATTAAAAATGATGTTTTTTTTTTAGATCCTGGTATTTATACTCAATATAGTACCATTTGATGTATCGGTTCAATGATGTTCAGTAACTGGATGAAACTTTGTAGAAAGATAGAAAGATAAATTATCTATATGGGAGAGTACTTATACCTTGGAGGGGACGCAGCGTTTTAGAGTCGAAAATCGTGGGCAGAAAACTGTATTCGATTTGAACAACACTTAATAAATACGGTGCGTGTTTAAAATCATAAAAACTAGTCTGGTCTATTGCTGACGCATTCAACAGTCGCTCTGAATGCATAGTAAGCCATAATGAAGCATATATGAAGCTACCAGTGAGATCGTTTTTACCAAATGTGTCAATAATGCAAACAGAAAAAAATTTCTTCTGACGTCTAGGATTTTAAGGTCTAAAATCACGGATTCCGCAGTGCCTAACAATGGGTAGCCATAACAAAAAAATGCTGGCAAATATTCAAAGTGTTAAAACGCACCACGATCGACTATGAGAAATCAAATTGTAGCTAAGTTCACATATGTTTATACGAATATATAATAAAGGTCAAATAATAATAACAAGTGTACAACCACATCGCATATTGTGTGCTGCAGTCTCACTGCGTCACAAATCCGATTCTTGGAGTGACATGCTTTTAGCCATTTTTGCAGTGAGGTAAGGAGGAGGATATGTGTCAGGTGGCGGGGCTTGGTAAGCACCTGGAGGCGGGACTTGGTTAGCACCTGGAGGCGGGGCTTGGTAAGCACTTGGAGGCGGGGCTTGGTAAGCACCTGGAGGCAGGGATTGGTAAGCACCTGGAGGCGGGGCTTGGTAAGCGCCTGGAGGCGGGGCTTGGTAAGCACCTGGAGGCGGGGCTTGGTAAGCACCTGAAGGCGGGGCTTGGTAAGCACCTGGAGGCGGGACTTGATTTTGAGGTCGGTTATAAGGAACATAAGATGGATTTGTTGGAAGAGGAGGATACTGAGGTGGTGGGAGTGGCTGCTGTCCTGCCAAGGACTGAGGTGGAACATTGCCCAGTGTGATGGGAATGTCAATGTCAGCATCTAAGGCCCACGGAATACTGGCCTCGATTCGCAAATTGTAGCGCAGATTGATGATGCCACAGTTGGCTATAGTTGGAATAGCAGATGGAATAGCAAGCTGTTCAGCTGGTGCCCATTGGAATGTGGTGCGCCCTTGAACTGGTGGTGACTGGAATGAACTGAGTTGATTAGAGCTTTCACGGGTGCTTCCGTCGGCCGTGAAGGTTACTCTCCTGGTGAGAGTAGCTACAAGTGTGATAGCTCTTCCGCTACCATTATCCAACGATGCAGTCAATTCGATTCCCTCGCCAATACAATACCCTGTTCGTGGAAGGTTTACTGTAAGTGATATTGGAGGAGAGGCGCAACACAAGCAACAGATGGTTTTCTCATCCTCGAACTGAGCAGGATTCATAAGAGCTGGCACGTTTATGTCGACTCGGTCGACGATCTGGACAATTGCAGAAGCAGTGTCATCGAAGTGCAAGTGACCCGTCGAGATTCTCGCTTCGAGTTCATAGTGGATGTGACCATGCTCCCCATCAAACGAGCTTGGAAGATTCGCAGAGAGTCGAGCGAACCTAAATGGGAGAACGTGTCGTCCATTTAGGACCCTGTGAGGGAGATGCTCTGCCTCGATGACCTCGTTAATGTAGTCTTCGTGGGAGTGAAAGTGGCGAGTTTCCGTCCTTGTATGACGATGGTGTCTGCCCCCCTCCTCTACGATGTATGTTTCAGTCCAGTGCACGTCCGCGTATCCTTTCAACGAGACGGTGATAGCGTTATAGGGCATGGGTCCGTCCGTGACGACTACAATCGATCCGGTCACTTCTCCCGGGACGAGGTAAACCCCTTGGTTGTTCAACACTATCCTGAACTCCTTCGCCATGTTGTTCAATTCAAGTGAGAAACGTAAACATGAACTGTTTCACCCCTTAGAGGAGGACGGTGACGACGTTATTATTCATATGCGTGCTGTGCATGCATGTGAATTTTTGATCAAATAATATTCTCTATATATGATAAAGCAGAGAAACAAGGGTCTAATGGTGGTATGTGACCAAAAAATATTCTACTAATCCAGCCAATAGAAATAAAAATACCACCATCGAAAAGAGCGTAAAAAACAAAACTTTATGATACTCAAAAGATGCTTAATACTTAAAAAGTTATCGTCTTTTGTAGAGCAAAATATATCGTAAATTTTTGTCACGGACCTAGCTCGATGAGAGCCGTGCGACCCTTTCTGCGTATTGAGAAATCTCATGAAATTAGCAACATATATAATACTGTTGGGAATGCCTTTATAAAAGGATTAAACTCATATAACTATAAGAGTACAAGATTGTTCAGAACAATAAAACTGCTTTGCACTTCGCAGGCATACGTATACCTACAGAATTGGTTTATTTTAATTATACACGCTATTATAATTATTACCCGCATGCAGTGGTTGTCAAAATCAAACCTCCATTCTGTCAGGGAATTGAGTCCGCCTCCTCCCCCGGACTGTATTCCCTGGATGTACAATATTTTAGACGAGGGAATACGGTCTCCCGGACCGAACGTTGCCCCGGACCGTATGACACCGGCAGGAAACGGCAGAAAGTAGCTAATACCTACATATTCGTTTAGCAGGGGATATGCATGGAGCCGTTTTGCGATTAGTGTTCAACAACACCATGCACACTCATTTATGCGCCTGCGGTACATAGATACGATTTTTTTTCTTGCAGGCTTAATTCTCATATACATGTACATCCTATACTCCAGTGATATGAGTATTTTGTGCAGGATAAAGGAACACTAGATTTACGAGGCATGGAACTGTCAGGTTTATGACAGCTTAAATAGGACGTTTCCGCTCGACTTAGTATGTTTTTCTGTTTTTTTTTCGAAGAAGAATGCGATTGCAAATCATATCTTTTGCTCTCTGAGCTCAGACGACTGTGGAAAGTGAAGTTCACAAGCATTTAATTGAGAATAGCAAATGGAGATGTGAGGAGGAATTTTAACTGCATGTCCATTTTCAAATGCTCCCAGTTTCTAAAATGGTAATTACACAGCCACAGGTCCGGATGTATTGATATTAAAGTAATATCTATGGTTGAACTAGCCTAAGACTTATATTACAAGCAAAAGCTATTGAATCGTTAAACTGTACGTTTTTACTCAGGCAAAAATGAGTTATGGCTTACATCACATCCCATGCATAACAAACAACTGATGACACACCTATAGCACATGTATAAAATACTGTATGTGACGTCCTTTCTCCCTATCCGGACACTTTTGGCAAGTAGTCTCGAACCCAGACCCAAATACGTCACAGCAGTGGGTGGATTACATCACCACTACGTTCAGTATAGGGTCTGGCGCTTCTACTAGGGTTTTCTTGTGCCAACTGGAATGCAATTAGATCTTATCAAGATGCCATATCGGTCAATTATCCGATTCAAAAATTATATTCATGGCTAAAATGGCTGCCATACCACAGAAATGGGACCCTATTCAATGCCTCTCATATAGACCAGTTGCTAGGCCCACTGCTATGACGTATTTGGGTCTGGGTACGAGACTATTTGGCAAGGTCGGTACACTTTTGACAACCAAAATTGTACCGGACCGAGGAGGTACACTTATGGCTGCCAAATATGTACCGCCCGGTGTCACGTAGAATTAGGGACCCATAGAATTAGGGACTCCCGTCCCCAAATCTCCGGAGAATTGGGGATCCACGGCCCTAAATCTCCGTAGATTTAGGGACCCCCGTCCCTAAATCTACGGAGATTTGGGGACCCCTCTGTAGAATTAGGGACCCCATCTAATATAAGTTGATTATAACGGTTCCGTATCGATTTTGATATAGCCAGCACAAGTCGCGGTGCGGACAGTCATCAGAGCTTGTATTATAAACATACAGCAGAAAATAAAATAACAACAACAACAGAAGCACAAACGTATAGGCGTTATTCTACTGACTGACAGGGAACCCTGGCTTCAGGCGCAGCAGCAGCTAGGTCGATCGGATGGCATCGTACATGTACACGCGTCAATGATGACTGTGCACCTCTTATGCATATTGGTACGGAAGAGCGTATTCATGCAAGCTCTATATAGCTAAGCTATAATCATGCTCTCGCTTGACGGACGGGAAAGAGGCATTTACACATCCCTCTGGCTCTGGATTTTAAGAGGACAAGTAAGGTGAAGCCGTGAAGGAAGCATGCTCTATTTCGTTGGTTCGTCATACGCGAGAGCCTGTTTCGGTTGTTGTTGATTCAATGGTTAAAAAAACATTAGCGTGCAACACCGAAAAGTCTTTGAGGGTCGCATTGCATGGTGAGAACTCATGATGAATGGTAGCGTTTCATCTGTGTATAGTATTTAGCAGCCACATCATAAGCAATCCCATAGTGCACTGATATGCATGGTGGTGATCATTGCCTGAATAATATAGAGCGCATGATGCTTATATATGCTTCAGTTACACTAAAACAATAATTTGAATTTTTACCTTTAGGATGTAGGTTATTGAGAGCATAAGAAAACCCATGCAAGTTTGATGTAACCAATTTCTGCATCCGGCTGCTAGCTGAACAACATAGTGACAGACCTCCCCTATTATATAAACAAAATGTTAGACCAAACATACACAGTGAAATATCTTACCAGAGGTTCAAATGCAAAGACAGGCCATGTATCAGCCAGCTGTACTATTTCAGTTCTACTTGGTGTTTTGCCCTATAATTTCAAATACATTTCCGTCCGCCTCTGTTTATTTGTTTAGCCAGCATAACATCCGCAATTCCTTGTTTAAAACATAAAACATTCAGTTTATATGTGTGCATGCCTATGTACATACCTTAATACTTTTAATAATCTTACTAACCATGGTAACAGATATAGAATGTTTCCTTTGATGGATAATGTATGTGCACTTTAGAAAAGCAGTACTGCTCACAGTGCGTCAAACGTTGAGGCTGCATATTCCTGCTGGTTAAGGTACCCTGGCTGACTTGCTGTATCACTTGACTACTGCACACAACATCCAAATCATCAACACCTCTGGCATTATACATTGGGATTTTGTCCTTGAAATTTTCGACATCAAAATGCCGGGAATAAATTGAGTTGGTAAAAATTAAAAAACCACATTCCTACCCATGCCAATATGGCTGCTATCATTTGATTCTTCACAATCTATATATATGCATGCAATGATTAACAAATGAATGAAGCTTGCTTACCATTCAACTTTTTCAAATGAAGTTCTGGACTCCTTGAACTTCTGTACATGTACATCTTCAGCTTTTAGCATGTCTGATATGATGTGATATCAGTGTGTTTTCCAGTACACATGTATGTTCATTTGGACTTTTGAGAAATTGCTATAATATTTATACATTCAGCATTAATGTGTGGGTACCTCAAAAACAGCTGTATAAATAACCATTTTCGTAAGCATTTTGACTCTGATGCAGTCTACAGTGAAATAATATGTGTATTTGAACAAAAAGTACAACATCACTTACAAACTTTGAATTTCACAGGCTTTGGAAGTAAAATTGTGTCAGTTATCTATCAGTTAGAAATGTGAAATAAATTTATATATATTTACCTTGCAAACAAACAATCGTCTCTGCTAGGTAAGCAGCACCGGTACCTTGCGGGACATCTATCGTCTACGCGTTGCATGCAGCCGGGGAAAGAGAAACCATGTGACGTGGCACATGTACACTTGCAATTGCAAATCTTGCATGTTTTAGATTCTCCGCGCCTTTTACAGCCAAATATCTTCTTTTTTTTTTTTTTTTTTAAGTAAACCGCCTGTCTTTGATCGTCACTCACCATATCCTAGGAGTACTGCCAGTCTGCCACTAGCTTTTCTGCAGGGTAGATCTGAAGTACGCACGGCCATGCACAGGTTCAGGGCAGTAGCAAAGTTCAACTGATAGATGCATAATAAGCACGTGCACAGAGAGAAGCTCCTGCACACACAAAAACGTGTCCAAATATTCACACAAAGTCAGTATGCATGGCCCAGCGGCCAGATAAACGATGGACACAAAAGAAAGTAGCCTTCTAGACTCTTCGACGGTGTTGGGCCTCCAACGAATGGAATTAATCAACACCTCGACTCAGGGAATTGAGGCTGTTGATCTAGCATTAGTTGCGTATATACAAGAAGGACTTCTTCCCATGCATGCAGACCTTCACAAGTATATAATTTATAAGGGTCCCCATTTCTACGCAAGGGTCCCCAATTCTACGTAGAATTGGGGACGGGGGGTCCCCAATGCTATGGGGTCCCCAATGCTATGGGGCCCCCAATGCTATGGGGTCCCCAATGCTATGGGGTCCCCAATTCTATGGGGTCCCCAATTCTACCTGACACCGGTACAATTTTGGTAGTCGCATCCCCAGTCCCACATGACGTAACGATATCGCAGCAATAATCGTTACGTCATGTGGGACTGGGGGCGAGACTACAATTTTTTTTTGCGTGACGTTTCACCTATAGGACAGACAAGAAGCTACAAAACCAAACACACAACAAGGAAAAAAATTTGCGTGTATGCAAACTTAGAATGAACACTCATACTAAGGTACCATCCTTTTACCACGTGGCCCAATCACGTGCTATACAACCAATCACATTTGGAAGAGGCTTAATTCCTTACTTTTTTGTAAATAATGCGCAGCTCAGGTTGCAATGGTTATATTACTAGCCCAAATTGGCTTGTCTGGGATGCCACATCATGGGCGTCCCTAGCATTTCTGGAAGGGGGGGGGGCCACGATGAAGGCGAGGGGCGCCGATGGGCGGTGCCTCCCCGGGGAGGGTGCGGGAGGGGGGCACCCCTCCCGCCCAGCCAGGGGGTATGGGGGAGCGCTGCAAGCTCCCCCATAGGGGTCTGGGGCGGAGCCCCAGAAGCCAACGCTTTTTGCGGTGAAAGACTCCGAAAACGGCGCAAAAAAGGCATCCAGGAGGACTTTTTACAGACTAAAGTAGCACATATATTATTTATACGTGTATACAATGCAAGAAAAATATATTATCTCTAAATAAAGTTACAACAGTAATTGATTGGTAGCTGGACGCTTGAAATTTGAATGCTAGCAATTGCCAAACTGAATGAATTAATGATGTAACTACACTGATTACTTTTCGATCTCCTCAGAACAGGTATTTTTCCATAACCAATATAATGTCATGTTAGTTTTATCATAGTTGGGAGTATCAGTTTATAGCGCGTTCGCACTTTTAATATGTATAACTTGACTTGTTTTAAGTTAAAATAAGAACAGTGATTAAGCTCAGCTTCTATATGTTCGACGCCCCGATCTTTTTGTATTCATACTTATAATTGGCTCTCCCCCTCCCCTCCCTTCAGTTTTCTACCCTAGCGCGGCATGGCTTCGTGTCCGCGCACCGGTACGCAAAAATAAATATAATATTCAAGCATTATCTTGCGTCTACCGGTGCATAGTGCCGCGCTAGAAAGGGGGTGGGGTGGGGGGAGGGGGCGCCATAAAGCGGGGGGGGGGGGGGCGCCATACGGCGGGGAGGGGGGGGGGGGGGGGGGGGGGGGGGCATCTGCCCCAAATGCCCCATCCTATGCGGACGCCACTGCACATGTCCTGACCCTTTTGCAACCTCTTATGAACTACATGCAACATCAGAGGCAGGAACTGTTGCTGCTTTGGCAGAGCAGAAAAAGATGGCTAAATATGAGACCCTAGCATGAACTCATCTATTCCGCCCCATTGCCATCGAGACCTCAGGTATCTTTGGCCCAGATGCTTCTGAAACACTATGTTATTTGGCCAGCCGAATCAAAGATGCTTCTAGTGAGCAAAACTCAAAAGCATACCTGTTTCAAATTCTGCTGCAGTGCAGAGAGGAATGCAGCATCTGTTCTGGGGTGTGCTGGTTTAGATTTAGGAGTAGTGTAGTTATATGTTTTTCTTTTTGTAATTATGTATATCAATGCTTTGTAACTCATAAAATATGGAATGCCAAAAAAAAAAAAAAGGCTTTACATGCTACAACTGTGAATGGTTCTAGAGTGAATTATAGATCTATAAACAATATGTTGTATATAATAATACATTTATGGTTATAACTGGTTAGTGACGCATGTTTTTTTTATTTTTTAGATGTAGATTATCTGCACTGTAAAACATATATCCAGGCGGGTACATGTTCCAGAGAAAAAAATCTATTTAACTAAAATCAAAATTAATAAATTTGGGGCATGATTAACCAATAATATTTAAATTTATGCAAATTGAAAATCACTGACATATAATTGGCCCCTAATTTCAAATTGGCCCCTAATTTCAAATTGGCCAAATCTTTTAACATTTTGAAAAGGTTGTCATTATGTCTTGTATGCTTGCCTTCACTGACTTACCATTTGCCATTTAATATGGTACAGTGGCAGGCAAAGAATGGACAAATGATCCATCTGCATGGTGTCTTCTTGTCATCCAGTTTGTGTGCATTGTACAGATATTTGTGTGTGTGCATGTGTGTATGTGAGTGTGTGAAGATCTACGTGTGTGCATGTGCGTGTGCACATACATGTATATATGTGTTGTGTGTTTGGAAGTGCAGCCAGATGAATTTGGGTGGGAGCCATCTCAACTGAAAGCATGCATCTTGGCTATTTGATCAAAATGATCTACTCATGTTCTTTTCCTCAGCACCTGGGATGAATGCTTGCACATGCATATGGAGGTTGTTGAGTTGTTTCTGTTTCAACATACTTTGTCAGTAATATGGCTGTGGTAGTATTTCAGATGTCATTATGCTGGGTGCATTCAAAGGAAATAGTTGCAGCAATGAGGCATGTTGTTAAGCCTAGTCATATCTCAGACACAAAGCACCATGATTGTTTGGATACAAGACATGGCCACCAATAGGAAGGGCCCTGGCCCAGATTCCACAGCTTTCTTGTCATTATGCAGTCACCTCAATCACTGCTAATTAAACATGCTCATCCCATATAGAATATAGAATAGGGGGGATGACTTCCCCATGCTATGGAATCCAGTTCTTTATGATGCAAAATTGATGTATGATGCTTGGCTGGATGGGTGTGGCTAAAGTCTGGTGAGTGGTGTTCAACCTCACTCAATCACATCTCGCAGTTGGTTGCGAGGATTAAAATACGTTGCACCACTTTTGCAGCTAGCTACATGGTTGCTGCCAAGGCATTGAAGGGCTGCAGCCTGGAGACAAGGGGCCTCTCCAACCCCAGCCATCATTGATGAATGTTTATTCCACAATTTGGTCACAAAATGTTTGCCACAACCCTGGTATTCCAATGTTAACTCACTACATGTTTTCTGCTTGCATAATAGGTGAGAAACTACATGTAAAATTCTGTTTTGGGACAGTTAAAAAATTGTCACACCACCCAAAAGACTCCCCGGCTAGGAGTAATTATTACATTTAACACATGCATACCGGCATATATATATATATAATTATAATCATATATATATATAATTATAATCATATATATATATATATTATAATTATTATAATTATATATATGCATAAACATTACATATAGTATACTGTAATAAATATATAGCATACACTATTTGCATTGTTAGAGGTGCAATGGGAGATCAGTAGCAAAAAGTGGAATAAAGCAGTTTTGTCTGCATGTATCATGTGGAAATTAACATAATTGGTAATCAGCTGCCAAGTTATTAAATGTTGGAAACCTTATCTAAATTATTGGAAAAAACTCTCAAAAATCTAGTACATTGCAAATGACCTTCAAAATGAGATAGTTAATCTACGATTGCAATGTAATTAAAATTAAGCACAGCAGCAGAGATGGGCAGTTGCACAAGGCGGCAAATGAACTGCTGATTACTCATACAAAACATGGTGCACATATACTGTACAATACAAAACCACATAAAAGGCACACCTACCATGCCATACAAGGCATGCCAACAATATATGCGAATTCTTTGCACAATCACATATTGCATGCATGGGATATGGGCAGGTGAATATTATATTGGCAATAACTCATGAATGAATAATTACATATATACTGTAATAAATTAATGTAGTTCAATCTAACTGTAAGTCTATTATATTCATGTTTGTGTCCTATCAGTGAGCTTAATATCAAACAGGAGGGTACGTGCCAGGAGGGTACGTGCCAGGAGTTTACGAAACTGAAGTTGGGACTTGGTAAGCACCAGGAGATGGAGCTTTGAGCGAGGCTTGACCTTGGGGTGGATTTGGATTGGGGTTGTAAGGGATAAATGCATTTGTTGGAATAGAAGGATACTGAGGTGGGGGGAGTGGCTGCTGTCCTGCCAAGGACTGAGGTGGAACATTGCCCAGTGTGATGGGAATGTTGATGGCAGCATTTATGGCCCACGGAATAACGGCCTCGATTAGTAGAGTGTAGTGCAGACTGATGATGCCACAGTTGGCTATAGTTGGAATAGCAGATGGAATAGCAAGCCGCTCAGCTGGTGCCCATTGGAATGTGGTGTGCCCTTGAACTGGTGGCGACTGGAAGCTGTTGAGGCGATGAGAACTTGTGCGGGTCCTTCCTTGGGCATGGAAGGTTACTATCTGGCTGACCGTAGCTCTAAGTGTAACAGCTCTTCCACTACCATTGCCCAGTGATGCAGTTAATGGAATTCCTTCTCCAATACAAAACCCTGTCCGTGGAACGTTTACATTAAGAGATATCGGGGGAGAGGCGCAGAACAGACAACAAATGGTTTTCTCATCCTCATACTGAGCGGGACTCATAAGAGCTGGTACGTTTATGTCGACTCTGTCAACGATTTGGACAATTGCAAAAACCTTTTTATCAAAATGGAAGAGACCCGTCGAGATTCTTGCTTCGAGTTCATAGCGGATGTGACCATGCTTCCCAACAAACGAGCTTGGGAACCTCCCCGAGAGTAGAGCGAACCTAAATGGGAGAACGTGCTGTCCCGGGTTTAGGACCCTGTTAGGAACCTGCTCCTTGTTCCAAAGTACAATGACCTCGTTAATGTAATCTTCGTGGGAATGGTTGTGGCGAATTTCCGTTCTCCGGTTAGCTCGGTCGTCTCGTACAATGTGACTTTCAGTCCAGTGCACGTCCGCGTATCCTTTCAACGTGACGGTAATAGCGTTGTAGGACTTTGGTTCGTCCGTGACGACTACAATCGTTCCGGTCACTTCTCCCGGGACGACATAGATCCCTTGGTTGCTCAACTCTAGCCTAAAGTCTTTCACCATGATGCGCTGTACTAGTAACACTTCAGTGTATCCATTTCCTGAAGGAACACAACCGGGGTGCCATGCATGATAGCTGACCCATATAAAACAGCTGCTTCCGGTTCCATATAAATGTCATACATGTCTAATTTGGTCCTACCCTATAACCTTTTTGGTGCAACAGAAGCAAAACAGGCGGCCCAATTTGGTCCTATTCTGCAGCTATTTCTGCTTATTTTGACTGTACACTAACAAAGTATATAAGACCATTCTTTCTGAGAAACTTAATTATGCATGCATAGGATATAATGGTGGTGTAAAAGGAAGGGAACATGATAACATTTAGCACACACATACCACTAACTTTCTCAGAGAGAATGTTTAATAATATCTTGTTTACTTCATTTTATTCACAACCTATACTGTACTGAGGACAATACACATGTATGCAGGTTTGCCAGCCGTTGTAATACCATGCATGTTATTAATCATTCCTAGCAACACAATGTTTGCTGTTCTGTCACCTTTGCAGCTGTTCTAGATCAAAACTCGCGCGCCAAGCTTTTCAAAATGTTACAGTGTTCCATGCACTACCTCCTCACAGTTATAGCTGAAATAATTCACCACAACTAAGTAGCCTATATTATACTGAAATAACAACTCGACACGCGACACATAACATTACATAAAAATTATATTCATATGCTGATGTTGGTAGTCTAGCCCCCACCATCCATGTGAATTTCGCTCCTCCATTTCACTCTGCTGCCTCTTATATAATTATGCATAGATTATCTAATACTATAATTTATTACAACGTCTGTACGTCCGTACGTCCGCGTAACCACCTATTTATAAACTGTCTACAATGGAACCTTTGCATGAAAGATTGGAAGTACGATAAACGTCACGTCTGGAGTAAAAACCACAGCGGTTGCCTAGAGACATCGTGTCACGTTCGCGGACCTTTGCGTAATAAAATGGCAACGCTCGTCTTCCCGCTCGGACATTAATCCTCGTTCCTGGTCAAACTATGCTGCCAACAGTTTTTAAAGCCATCCATTTTAAAAGGCTCCGGGTACGTCAGACTCTGTCAAGCGTACTGTTGGCGACCAGGAACTGGATCGGCCGAGGGATCACTGTCCGAGCGGGAAGGAATGACTACGAGCGTTGCCATTTTATTACGCAAAGGTCCGCGAGCGTGACACGATGTCTCTAGGCAACCGCTGTGGTTTTTACTCCGGACGTGACGTTTATCTAAGCAGATTCATTTGCCTAAAATAGGCGACAATGAGTGAGGTTGGGCCTCATGATACCCTCCACCTTGAGTGGATAATACATATATGTCTTAGAAGCAGGCATATATGGGGGATCTCTCATATCCATCTTGCCTACTCAGTTTGGGGAGACAAGATTGATCATTTTGTCAGCAGAAGATGTACAGCAGGAGGCCCTCTCCCCTTCTGCCTCACTTTACTCAACCTGCAGATCTCTGAGCTGACCTCTCAACTCACACTAGGCTACTTGGACATGTCACTTTTGGAGGTAGCCTTAATGATATCTCCCGTGCAGATGTCAAGCATTTTGAGCAGGCAGCAGAACAGCTTGGCCTAAAGCTGAACCATGCATGCAAAGACTGAAGTTGTCTCCAATGACCCAACTGTCCATTCTGACATGCTGTTGCTCTTTCCCAATGCCCAATTCATATATACCCGTATGACGCCACCTTAGTGGGATCCCCAATTGGTGATCATCACTGCCTCAATCTCTAAGACAGGGCTGGCGGAACCGGTCCGGCAGGTCCGGCGGCTGCCGGACCAATATTTTTTACCCAACCAATTACAAATGATATAGTCTAGTACTTTAGTAATGTAGCTGCATTTTTTATATTGGCTGCAGACGTTCCCGAAAGTTTCATCCTCCCGTGGAATTTGCCTTTCCAAAGCGTGTATTTGGTTGCGAAATGAAAGAAGAAAGGTCCTTTAGGGTGGATTGGTGTCTTAATTACCCATGGTTGCATTTGTCACGTGTGTTTAAAAGCGTACAAAGGAAGCTTCTTGAGCAGTATCAAACGAGACCCAGCATCCGTTTAAATTTGTTTGCATCCAAGTTCGTTTCAGTAACATCAACCAAGCCATATACTGTCGTCGAGGCGGTAAATACATGTATGTCTTGTCGTATTTCAAGGCCGTATAGCAACCACTACGGCCTATACGGCCTAAGCCGTATACTGGTTTTTGGCCAGAGCATAAGTTATTAATATGATAAATTCATCGTCAAATCGTATGAATCCTGCTTAAACCCAGCAGTTTGGGACATGACACCTCAAAATGCCATATGCACAACCTGTGGTTTAGAGCAGCCACTGCAGCAGCACAGTTCAGTGTGGCCAGAAAGAACTGAGGAATATTTCGTGACAAGAAAGGACTTCTTACAAAACAAACTGAAGCCATGTTCATGACGACGAGCAAATTGCAAAGCTACATGCCCACAAATTGGTATAATGTATCAAAGCTACACACATAGTCAGTGCTTTAAAGCTACATACCAACAAATTGGTATAAGGTTTCAAAGGTACGTGGTCATGTCCCAAACAAAATACTTTGGTTACTATAAACGCCTATATTGACACAACTCTTGGATGGGTTGGCAAGTTTGAATGTATGTTCACATAGAAGAGCAAATTGCAAAGCTACATGCATGCATAGCCACAAGTACAATACGTCCATGGTCACTGATTGGTATAATGTTTCAGGTAGGTCCCATATAATATACCGTGGTCATGTCCCAAATAAATGTAAACACCTACATGTATTGTATATAGGGTTGATGAGATTGAATGCCTTTAGGTTGGTTTTGAATCCTTCAGCCTTTGCCTGTTTCCTATGAACGTGCATGTGCACATCACACAACATACCACTACTGAGATAGATATTTAAATGGAGCATTGGCTGAGCTGATGCTCTGGCATGGTTGCTCTAATCCTCATACTATATCGCTAGCTGAACCAGTAAATTAACCTTAAACCAATGTAGTGTAGTTTAACCAAATTCGGTTTACATGTACACTATATGTAGTCGACACCTCAGACCAAATTTGGGTTGGCATAGCAACCAACCTATTTTGCAGTGAATTTCATCTTATGCATTAGCTGGATGACTTTGTCTTTCGTTGCTACAGCCCTGTATTTACTTTCAGCCATATTTCTGTGCAATTATGCTATGTTTTGTGACTTTAAAAAGTGCGAAAGTTGCAAAGCGGCTGGGGCTCCGCCCCAGACCCCGGCCCGATAGAGGAGCTTTTTCCACCCCCTCGCCGGTCCAATCCTTAAAGCTTAAGGCTTCCACCAGCCCTGTAAGAAGACACAGCTACTAAGTTTGATGTGAGAGGCTGCAGCACATCTTCTCACATGATGCAATCATCCTATTCCGCAATGCTTTTGCCATCCCAAAGCATCTTGTTTCTCACAGCCATACTTCAATGCTATGATGGTGAGCTTAGAAAAATTCTATGCTCCATCACTAACATTTGCCTTGATGAAGCTGCCTGGACCTAAGCCACACTTTCAGCTCGACTTGGGGGCCTTGTTATTTGAAGTGTTGTACGGCTAGCACCATCAGCTTCCTTGCTTCTACACACAGCTCTCAGGACCTTGTCAACAAGTTCCTACCACCACGTCTCCTTTCCACAGACCTGCTTCACAAGGTCACAGCTATCTCTGTGTGGTTGCAGGGCCATTAGCTATCTCCTCCTCAGGCCAAGGGTATAGACTAAGCCTCTGATGCCATCACTAGGGCTCGTCTACTGGCTGTCTACAGGAAGGAGTTTGGTGCCTGGCTTCACGCTGTCCCTAACTCTTCGCTGGGCCTAAGAATGGACAATGGGACGAATAGGGTGGCAGTTGGTCTTTGCCTTGGAGTGGCTTGATAAAGCCCACATTCTTGCCAGCATTGTGGGGCAGAAGTTGACTGTTTTGGACTCCATGGTCTAAGCTGTCATTTCTATACTGGTCATCACTATTGTCATACCACCACTCTAAATCACATCATACATCCAGCCCTGACCACTTCCCACATCCCATCCAGACTGGAACCCATGGGCCTAGACCGCTCTGATGGGAAACATCCAGACGGCATCATGATGGTTTCATGGAAGAGCGTAAACTTTTTAGTTTGGGATGCCCTGACACCTATGCTCCCTCTCACCTGGATCAGTCCAATATGGCAGCAGGTGCTGTCGCTAGTCAGGTAGAGGACCTGAAAAAGGTCAAGTACTATTAGTTGGAGTGACACCCAGGCATATTTTTCACCCCTATTGCCATTGAAACATCAGGAGTACTTGGTCCTCATTTCCTGATCTTCCTAAGAGAGCTAGGTCACAGGCTCTCGGCCACAAGCGGTGGCATCAAAAGTTATAGCTACCTGCTCCAGCGCCTTTCAGTGGCTGTACAAAGGGGCAATGCAGCCTCCATCAGAGGAACACTTATTTCACCTTTCACTACTGACTTTTAGGAGATATAGTTCTTAGGGTTTTGGTGTTAGTGTTAGTGTTACAGTATTTTTATTGTTATATAAATTGTAAGATGAAAAAATAAAAAATGCGCGATTCACAAGTCTCTGCCAAAGGCACAGATATCTTTTGAGCTTTTCGCAAACTTGAGCATTTGCTTAACAAGAGCGAATGCCAGAGCCATCCTCCGTAGAATCCCATCTTAACTGTAGTGTGTTTTATATATAGCAAGTGTTTGTGTGTAATTTATCTTTCTATATACTGGGCATTATACGATATATGTATCATGAATGTTAAAAATAAAATAAATAAAAATACAGCAATAATAATAATTATAGAAGCTTGTAAACTAGGATGTGCATTTATATACATGTATAGTACATGCGCATTAATCAAACGCGCTACGTACTCTTTTGAACAAGACAGGTGTCCAAATACTTGGGTACACTGGATCTTTTCCAGACATTCAGCCATGACATTCTGCATGAATGGCGGCTTTGTTTCTATAGCTGGTACTTATCAAATTATTGAGGGGCACGCTGTTCAAATTTTGGATTATAACCGTCAATGGCGGTGCGGATGGGAATTATAAGTGTTTAAGGCATTTTGAATTCATTTTGTACCTGAAAGGAACATTTTAGTTCTTTCGAGTGCGAGCTGCGGGGTGAACATGCTAATGACTTGGTAGAAAACTACTCATTTTTGTTTTTATCTCAATTTTATAACCCTAGCACTGCCCATACCTACATGTAGTAGTGCGTCGTAAACGGACGAACAAACAAGAACGTGCTTTACGGTACGAACTGATGTTTGAATAATTCCCATGCCATCCACCACCATTGAATCATTCCCACTAGTGGGTGTGGCGTCGGACACTATCTTATCGTGTAACCGATGATTTCAAGTTGGCATAAGCAGCTGATAAGCAATAAAACTGGCTATACGTGTATACTCAATATAGACTTGAGGAACTTTGATTTATCGTGCCAATATCAAACATCGGAAAAGCCTGGAAAAAACTAGCCCTAGGTAATCGCTGGCAAATTAATAATTCATTAATCGCCAAAATCGATTTAATGTTTCTAATAACCGATTTGCAAGTTGCTATAAACCTATTGAACTTTTTTTCATAGTCGAAATAATCGATTTTGATTTATGAAAAAGGTTACACACCCTATTGTAAACTACCTTCTAATGGTCCAAAATACCTAGAGTTAGGGTGGACCTGCATTCCTGTAGCTGTGGAACCCTATGGCAGTTGGAGAAAGGATGCCCATATACAGAAAATGTTTTCAAGGCTGTCATCCCACATAGCCATCAGCATGTCTTCCCCCAAGCCTGTAGTTTTGGCAGACATTTATGGCAGGCTAAACATTACCTTAGTCAGGTCCATTATATTGCCAGGAATCTTCTTCATTCATGACTTTGTGCACGTGTGTTTTGACAGTACGTAGTGTATAAAATAATACACACTCCCACCCTAGCGCACTACATTTGGAGTCATTAGCCCTATATGATGACACAGTGAAATCAAAAGCAGCAAGTCTGCCAGCAATCCACTCACAAATCAAAACATCAGTTGGGCAGGATCGTGACGCAGCCTGGTGGCAGAAGTCAACAATGACATCCAGAAGTCAACTGTGATGTGTGATCACATCTCCACCCTTCTTCCATGCAACAGCATGGTGGCCCAGGGGATCTAATACTGTGTTGGGACAAAGAGGACAGGAAAGACCTCTGGAGATATTCACCACCTAATACCTACACAGAAGTCATAGGGGTCGAGGTGCAAACCCAGCTATACACTAGGCACCAAGAGGATGCATGTGGGGCTGATGCTGATCGAGAGGAGGCAGGCCTTGTTAGCAGGTGATGAAGAATCTAAACTGCTGTGTCAATTTTGGAAGACAGTACCTTTTAAGGTATAGGTGAGTCCACATTAGAGCCAATAAGAATAGTGTCTAGGGTAGACACAAGGCCATTGAAGGTGTCCACAGCATGCAATAGATGCTGGCTACCTACGTCTGCAAGACCAGAAGAGCTAATAGATGTGATGTATGCAGTACTGGCATGCAGAGCCAAGGAACACAGCCCCAAGCCTCCATACCTCAGACCCAGCTGTGCCTGCTGCCAGGCGTGCTCTGTAGGTCCAAAGCAGAACATGTGGCAAAACATTCCTTAACTGCCATATCAAAGATCTGTAAAGGGTCAAGAGTACAAGCTGGGGGGGGGGGGGGGGGGGGGGGGGGGGGAGTGGACCGAGCTATGTGAGCCAGCCTACAAAAGCTACCACACACACGAAGTAGGTTGAAAGCCACTTAATTGGGGGGTCAATGATGGCAACATCCTGAAGCTTGGACAGCAACTTTAATGCCTCAACCCGCTTGGAGACAATGAATTTGGCACAGTGGATGTAGTCACCAATATGAGCACCAAGGATATCCAGGCCAGGTGAGGAGAGTGGGAGGCTTTCATTGAATCTGTAAACATTGTAGTGTCAGACCTACAGAACACCTCACATTTGGGCAGACAGATGAAGGGATACCCAATGAGGGGCCCATGTCCTCAATGATGGTGAAGACCCTGAAACCCCATCATCCAGGAACCATGCCCAGTACAATAAGTTAAGGCAGTCATCATCAGCATCAATTGATGACACTATTCAGTCCAGGCTAATTCCTCCATATCTACCACTCTTGGTAGCATCTACAGCAGACTGAACTTATCCCTGGTCCACTCAAATGCCAGCATTTCTTGCAAGGGCAGACCCCTTTGCCAAAGTTTCAGAGCTCCATTTAGTCTGTTCACTCATACACCATACCCTATAGTTTATAAATATTATCTATATGTAACATATCACTTATATCTAAATATTAATAATTATTGTACATAATAATGATACACTATAACATATATGTAACTACCTAATCTAAGCAGTCTACATGTCCAAGGCAAAACAAAGCACGTATAGCAGTGCCATTTGCTTTAACTAGATTAAGATCTAGCCTGCCATAAAGGCTATTGAGGATAGCTGCCCTTGCCTTGTTGGACTGGTTGCTAGGCGAGAGGCCAGATGCGACAATGACCCCATGGCTTCAGCACCCCAAGCACCAAAAGCTTCAACAACCATGGGACAGACCCACCCAAGCCAAGCTCCCTGCACTTTCCATCATTTGCCTCATGCTTCCTCAGCTCAGTAGCTCTGGCGGCTGCACCAGCTGTGAATTCTGCTTCCAACAAAACATTTGGATTGAGCGATGAGGTCAAAAAGGCCGCTGGCTTACCCACAGACCAGTTAGGTACCAGAATGTCAGCTGGGTGGGAGTGGCTATGGTCAAGGGTGAGGTAGCTTCCTGCCTCCACCTTAACACACAAGTGAGCCCTGCGACAGGCCTCTACTAGGGTGACTCGGAGTTTATTGTGGCGGGAGACAACATCATTATGATTATTACTATTATTTATTTCAGCCTCCCAAACAAGTTACTGATCACCCTGGCTTTCTGAAATGAGCATGAGCCAAAGGCTAAGCGTGTACATATTAATTATTATGTCAGTGTGGCTTCTTGTTTAGCCATCGAGATAACACCCCAAAATCAAAAGTGGTACATGTAGCACAGTTATATGGCCGCGTTAGCTTTTTATTGATTGGAGCTAATGCGTGATCAATCCTGGTCACTCCAACAAGGAAATCTGAACTGTGCATGTAATTATTAGTTTATGGATTGTGTCTGTGTGCTGTGTATCTCCTGTAATATTGTTAGAGTGTATGTTATTAAATATTCCATGTATATATGTTATTAATAAAAGTAGTATTACCAAATGCAATGGAGTTGTTTACCCAAGCTAGTAGAGTAGAAAAAAAATCATTAATTCATTGGTAATGAAAGCTCACAGCTGTGTATATGTGTGGTCCAATTCAAATTGTGATTTCTTGTTCGTCAGATGATGCCCCTGGAAGGAGGAAAGGACTGTCTATATCTGGTCATGCAATAAGCACTGCCCCCCTCAGCAGGTCGAATGCTTACCTTTCCCATTCCCATTTCTTTCCTTTCCCATTCCCATTCCTTTCCTGAACCTTGGCTTCACATACGTTTTTCTACCTGCATGTAAACTGTACTTCACTTTTTTTTTTTTTTTTTAAACCATATGCCGGGTCAGTTTATTTATTTAACTGGTGTATAATTGGATAGATGCACAACATCCTATAATCAACTGACTGTACAAACTGCTAGCAATCATTGACTGCCCAAGCATACACACCAAAGTGCTATACATCGTGCACTATCACCAAATATTAATGTGACACAATAAATCAACTGTGATGGGGTGGGCGTGGTCACACCTTTTCACTCTCTGCTGTCCCGGTATAACTACCCTAGCTTCTAACAGCCGGGAAACTGAATACATGTACAGTAAAGTAAAGAGGTTGAAGGAGCTTCTGCACACGGCAAGGCCAAACCCTTCTTTATCCAAGCCACATTTCCCCTCCATTTTTCGTAACAATATGTGCCATGATATAATGTGACAAAACACAAATGTGTTTACTCACCATGCATTCAAGAAATTCATTAGTGCCTATATAACGTGCACCATAATATAAACAAAAGGTTCCTAGGACAATTACTGAGTAGAGATTTAGTACTGTGTAGCTTGGTATAAGCCAGGGGGTGGAGCTTGAAATGAGCCATAGGATGGAGCCTGGTATGGGCCAGTGGGCGGAGGTGCCTGAGCTGGGCCTGAATTAGGATCATAAGGAACAAAAGCCGGGTTTGTTGGAAGAGAAGGATATTGAGGTGGTGGGAGTGGCTGCTGTCCTGCCATGGACTGAGGTGGAACATTGCCCAGCGTGATGGGAATGTTGATGGCAGCATTTATGCCCCACGGAATAACGGCCTCAACTAGTAGAGTGTATTGCAGACTGATGATGCCACAGTTGGCTATAGTTGGAATAGCAGATGGAATAGCAAGCTGCTCGGCTGGTGTCCATTGGAATGTGGTGCGTCCTTGAACTGGTGGCGACTGGAAGCTGTTGAGGCGATGAGAACTCGTGCGAGTACTTCTATGCCCATAGCCATGGGTGTGGCCATGGGTGTGGCCATGGGCATGGAAGGTTACTGTCTGAGTGACAGTAGCTCTAAGTGTGATAACTCTTTCACTACCGTTGTCTAGCGATGCGGTCAATGGGATTGTTTCTCCAATACAAAATCCTCTTCGTGGAAGGTTAACGGTAAGTGATATCGGGGGAGAGGCGCAGCATAGACAACCGAGGGTTTTCTCATCCTCGTATTGAACGGGGTTCATAAGAGCTGGTACGTTTATGTCGACTCGGTCGACGATTTGGACAATTGCAAAAATCTTTTTATCGAAGTGGAAGAGACCCGTCGAGATTTTCGCTTCGATTTCGTAGCGGATGTGACCATGTTCCCCAACAAATGAGCTTGGGAGCCTCCCCGAGAGTAGAGCGAACCTAAATGGGAGAATGTGCTGTCCCGGGTTTAGGACCCTGTTAGGGACCTGCTCCTTGTTCCATAGCACGATGACCTCGTTAATGTAGTCTTCGTGGGAGTGGAAGTGGCGAGTTTCCGTCCTCTGATTACCTTGGTCGTCTCGTACAGTATGATGTTCAGTCCAGTGCACGTCCGCGAATCCTTTCAAGGCGACGGTTATAGCGTTGTACGACTTTGGTTCGTCTGTGACGACTACAATTGTTCCGGTCACTTCTCCCGGAACGACATAGACCCCTTGGTTGTTCAACTCTAGCCTGAAGTCTTTCGCCATGATGCAGGTGCAATGGTATCACCTGTTTAAGTATATTCATTGATGATCGAGACCGGTGGGATCTGATATTCCCCTTATTGTTTACACAGGCTGTCACGAGAGACATGTGATGCGGATAAACATACACACCCCCAGCAACACACCCTACAAGTAGTCATTGCAGCACTAAGATGGATGGGGTGGTTCTTTTTTATTTAAACATAGACTGACGGGCTTAAGTCCACTGACTTCTTAGTTCAAGGAATTATTTCACGTCGTCTTTCAAAATGTCATGTGGCTTATTTTGTACACTGATAGGATGGCTACAAAAATCTATGAATGCTACAGAACTATTAATCACAGCAGGAATGTCCCCTTCATCATTACATGTATGGGCAAAGCATTGCATGACCTTGCATGCTATATGTGCATGCTTTCAACCACACATGCACACACACAAATTAATATGTCAAATTCAATCTCTGCATGTCTGATGCAGCTTTGGAGGTGTGGGATCATGTATCATGCAACACAGACAAGGTCCTGGGGGAAAGCTAGCAAAATGGAGGTTTGGTAGGCTATTTACAGCCTCAATCAGAGGTTTTGCTGTACTAATTTTGGCATCAGATGCCTAGTAAGTTGCAATGTTTTGACCTACAACCCTGTACTGGTGCATTTGAGACTCTGTTTGGCCAACCATTGCTTCTGGTCAGCTGCATATGCCCACAATCGATTTTCAAAATTAAGGTTGCCACAGTGAACCAAATCACTGAAAATCTTCATTGAGCTATAACCATAGCCATAATTTAAAATGCACTGTCTTAGAGATACAAATAATTCTTGTAACCTTATCATATTACTCAGTCACAGCGAACTGTCACTATACTGGATATCTGGTAAATGTTACTATAGTATTGAATTTAGAGTCCCAAGCTACACAATTGGTGGTCTGTGCAACTAACCTGACTGCCACTAAATAAATGTAGTCACAGTTTTAAGCATATAATCTGCCACTCTTGATGGTAATAGCTTCTGTCATCTGGCCACCATCATTTAACTTAGTCTACAAATATGCTGTTGTTTCCATTAGAGCATTTCTTGTATTTGTTTTCTTCAAACTGGTCCTCACCAAGTCTGGCATCAATGCAGGAGCCTTACTTTGATATTATTCTAAATTACATGTGAGAGTTGGGACTTCAATGCTGCCGGTATGATGTAGCATTATTAACTGAACATGAGAATTATGAGTTTTCTCTCACATTAGGTGGTATAAGGGTTAATTGCACTTCTGATGCATGCACTACTAACATAAGCTGTCAAGTTTAAAACACTGGCTCAAGTAGCCAAATAGAGTAAGCTATGAATATGAGTATCAATCAAATCTACTAACACATACATGTAATTTAGAACATATTAGCTAAATTGTACCTAGCTGGGCTGCATCAAAAATGCCTCTGAAATCATCAAACATGTAGAAGTATGTGTGTCATGTAGATGTACGAGTTCCTTATGGGCTAATCCCATGCAGTGAAGAGCCATGTTTTCCCCATTGATGAAGCCATGCATAGTCCCCTCCCATGAAGCCATGCACATTTACATAATGGTCATGACAAAAGAGTATAAACCATTATCATAAATACTATTTGTAATTTATGTTTTCTTGAAATAAAAAGCAGATTGATCTTTCCAAGTACCATTTTCAACTCAGCTGTGCTCTCATTGGCAGTCTGTTATTGTTTATGACCAGACTTGACCAGTCTGAAAACATTGAAGCTTGAATAACAAGTGTCAAACTTTACCATTTGAAAATTAAATGCACTGGTCCAATATGCATGGCTTACCATTTCTGTACACAGTCGTCATATGGAAGAATTTGTAGAGCTGGATAATTGACGTATGTAAGTATTGGAAAATCCACAAGTAAATGACTATGTCAGTATACAAATGAAAGGTGGTTACCATAATGATACTGCAATGCATATTATGTGCATGACTGCATGTTTATGTAGGCGTTATCCTTCAGTTGCATCATTTTTATCCAAGGACATTATAACTACTGAGCTATAGATGTGGCTAATGGGTATTTGTGGATGATGGGGCTGTGGCTGGGCCAAGGTCTTCCTTATGCAGGATACTGACTTAGGCTCCAGGAGGAAGGCCCTGCTCTGGGTATGATCATCAACCTGCCTAAGTATGTGAGATGTCAGTTTAGCTGACATGCATATGGTCTTGACGTGCTCCCATTGGGCAGGAAGAAATTTGACAACCCCATGCGGAGATTCTTGTGATTCTATTGGTGACCTGGGTTTTGTTCCTCTTTCATCTCCAAAAAACACTCTAAGGCTGCACAAATGCATCGATAAAAGGTCATTCAGATCAATCAGATGTCATCCTCGATAAGACCAAATGATTTAGATGTAAGTGTTGGTGGAATTGCCCTTGCCAGATGTACCAGTTGCACAGGGCTCCACTGGGACAAAGAAGGATTAAAGCAAACAGCAGATCGATGATTCCAACATATGGTGTGATGAATGCAGACCATAGCCAGATGAGCATAAGGAGGAGATGAACGCTACCGCTGAGTGGTGGGACAATGACTGAAACCCAAGGCCTCCTCTACTTGGTCTAAGCTCGGCCTGTTGCCAGGTTGTCTCTCCTGCAGTTGCAGTAAGTGTTGAGTCTCTCCTCACTTCACCAGTCTCTCATGCAGAAATCCCTTTCTAGTAAGTTGTAAGTGTGTATGCCCCAGGGAATTTATTTTTGCACATATAAAATTTTATGTTGGATGGTTGTATAGATCGAACGTCTAATCAGTTAGATATATAGCGCGCTGTTTAGGTATTAGCTCTCGCTCAGTCTAGAAGCTGAACAATCCCACAAAATCACCAATACGTTTAAAATTGGAGATAATTCATGTCATTCAAATCCTCAATTTCACTCTCGTGGTCAGAGCACATGAGCTAGATTTATAAATTCTAAATCAGTTTTCAGTTGGTACTTACTTCAAGGTCGACGCACGAGTTCATTATTGTTACGCATACTGCACGGCAGTATTTTTTTAATATATAATTTGCATTTTGTGGCTTTAATTTGTATTTGCAAGGTACTGACGTTTCCGAAGCTGGCCCAATTCGATCGCAGTCTTTCAGAACAGCTATTGCTAACCGTTTGGTTCAAAGCTAACATGAGATTACTCTTGTACCAGTTATTCATGAAGATATACATGCATGCACTGCTAGATTATGCCTCCATCCCCCCCCCCCTCCCCCCCCCTGCCGGCCGCGTCCCCGAATGTATACCGGTATATATAAGTTACATAATCAATACATATGAACAATAAATAATGCAAGTTTATCAAGTCCAACGGCGGAATGAATGATGGACTACGTATACGCGGAGAGGAGCACAGTATATAATTATATGTAGAAGCTGGGGGCTACCGGCTGACCTGCGGCAGTCAGCAGCACCATTGCATTTTGTACTTTAAACAAGTAAATAAAAAACATTCTCTGTGAGAAAGTTGGTGGCATATAGGATTTGAAGGCAATGGTGGTATAAACAAGGGAAAATGGAATAGTCCTATATTTAGCACATTTCTACATGTAGGATATGGTATGTTGTTCGTGTGCTAAATATAGGACTATTCCATTTTCCCTTATTATTAGACCCTTGTTTCCTTCCTTTTTATACCACCATTGCCTTCAAATCCTATATGCCACCAACTTTCTCACAGAGAATGTTTTTTATTTACTTGTTTCATTAATTTTTGTTCATACCCATTATTAGTCTCGGCCCCAGACCCGTTTGCAGCAGCGGATGGATTACATCACTGCCCAAGGATGATCATTGTTACGTACATTTGGGTTTGGAGAGCCTACCCCAGCCTGGTAGCTTAATTGATTCATGTGTGCGTATCGAAGGCTGTGATATCTGGACATGTGTCTAAAACCAAGGTAAAGACATTTTAGTAGGGGGCTAAAATCTGTTGCCATACGCTTGTTTAGCCCATCGCGTTCACCGATCTGAGAGTATCATTGCGGTGCTAGCCCTTTAATGTACAGTTGTCATCCCGAGAAAGTTCATTTGCATTGAGGCACACTGGTAGCTGTAGGACCCACTGCTGTATCTTGGTGGTGTTCCATACAGCTGCTATTTTTTTCTGGTGTTGGTAGAGGCTCAGAACCAAATGTCACACCACCATTTTTGCAACTGACAGAAGACACTGACACACATCTCTACAGAGTAGATAAAGAAACATGACTAATACACTCAACTCAATGCAGCATTCATTTACCTTGATATTGGACCAACATCTTTACACTATATCCAGAACATTAAAGCCATATCAGCTAACAGCAGAACACAATAGTGGGAAAGGCTAAACTTCATGGCATGCTCAGGCAGGCCATTGACCCTATGCATACCCCAACAGGTCTTCAAATGGAGAATGCCCTTAAACTTCTGCAGAACTATGTGGCTTGCTGACTCCATATCTGCCTTGATCCCCCCCATCCACCTTGCTGTAACACCTATAGCAAATTTCTTATATTGTATGACCACAATGATAACACATAATTTTGCCTCCCACCTCATTTATAGTCAAATGTGTCTGAGCTGTCATTAGGATGACAGCATCTCCATATGTGACCACAGCACAAATTTAAATATCACATTTAACACCATCACCAACTCCACCATATCTCCACCATATCACCAAGACAAAAACGGTGAATTTCAACATCTGACATCCACCTAGTCAGGACAAGTGCTATATGCACCATCACCAAATCCACTCACTCCATCACTTAGCAATCTCCAATGTACACACTATACCTTCATTAAACTGCCATTGCATTGCAGCTTTCCAATTTCAGGATAAGCACCACACACGTATCGTTCACTTTTGTAGCACCACTGGAGGACCACATCAATCTTCTCCATACATGTAGATGTACTCTTCTATACGTGGAGTACACCAGTCAAATAGCGCATCATGATATTTATATCCATACCCTTTCCAAAGTTACACATGTGACCTGCACAGCTAGGAAGTGTTCTAAAATGTTAGAATGGAAGAATCAAGTCTTGGAGGTGTTGACAAAGTCATACATGTAGCAACACCACTACACTAGGCAATACACTTACCACTAGTAGCAGACTCCAATACAAGCAGGACAGATGCTTGGTAAACAGAAGCCATATTCAGTCACCGCAGTGCACTTCAAAGAAACATTGAACAAAATTATGCAGGCAGAACACAATAGTGGGAAGGGCTAAACTTCATGGCATGCTCAGGCAGGCCATTGACACTTGTGCATACCTATCTTTCTAAGCCCATTATCCTTGCGGTAGCATTTGCTTCGTGCAGCATGTTGATCTGTCGGTCGTTCTTGTAATCGCATTATTTTAGCAGGAGAAGCGATGGAACCGTCCCGATGTTCTGCACTGTTCACGGCCGCTTTATTTTCATTGTACCGTTGCCGCTTTAAAGATAGCATTGGCTCGGGGTTCTTTTGATATTTTTCCCACTCAGCGGCTTGCTTTCGATCGGAGTTCTGGTGATATCGTTCTTCCTCAGCGGTTAGTTTTGGCTTGGGGTTCCGATGATATCGTTCTCGAGCTTTGTCTTTGCTCTCTTCTGACGACCGCTCTTTCAATATTTCCTCTCGCTTTTGGAGGTATTCCGCTCGACGTTTAGCTCATTTTGACAAAAACAACTTCACTAATAAAAGCAAACGATATAAACTACGAACAGGAACACCAAAGCCTCACGTGTAGTTCTATTTAAGCTCAGGTAGGTGTGGCTTACAGCATCTATCATGGCCGTATGGCTTGAAGCACACCATTTCTAGCCTGAGCTACTGTGAAAAGCGATCCCTATGAACATACTCACTTGTACGCATATAACTTGAAATTCTGAACCTATTGATACCACTGACGTTCTTTGAAACAGCTCCCGTGTCGAGTTTTATCCCCAGTAAATTTATCAATATATGTATTTATGTTATCAGTTCCAGGTCCAATAGGATCCACGTGTATCTGACTCAAAAGGGCACTACCGCTTGAAATTCTGAACGTACTGGCACCATTCCCGTCCTTTGAAACGGTTTTTGTCTCGAGTACTTTACAAATAAAGGAAGATGAAGAAGAAGAAAAAAAATGGCGCTACTATGTTCCGTCTGGGGACGAGGAAAAACAGGATCCCGTTTGTTCTCTTGAACCACACGGTTTTGAAAGATCAAACAAACATCAAACGGCTCTCTTTCGGCTTCTTGTTCGATACCGACAACAAGCAAAGCGATCCGATTGATAGACGTCCCGTTAGAAATAGAAGCGAGTCCCTTTTTTAATGACATTCATAATCGGGGTCAAATCCTATATGAGAGTTACTAACGTAACTCTCAATAATCGTATTAGGCTACGCCCACGGCCGTTATGATGCGGCAAAATGCCTGAGCTCTGACCCCCTCTGACTTTATTTGTATGTGTATGAGAGTACTGTGCATTTATTGTTGCAAAAGGCTACTGATACATTTTTAACAATTGGGACATCCTAAATTCATTTGGCTAAAACTACGGTAGGATATAAATGCTGGCTCCTGTTTTTATGCACATATATCTGATGATCAGGCGGTACCTTACAGAGGTAGAAGTGTTGTTCTGGTCTGCATGAAGGACACTCAGTAGTATAGCTTAGAATCACTAAATTTTTAATTACCTACTTGAGCGGCAAGAAACAGTGTAAATAAATCTTTGGCTGCTAAATGTTGCATAGCCACATGATAGACTTGAAGCACTCTACAAAATGGCCCAGGCAGTACCATTTGGCTGTGAAGGGGAGAAAAGATGCAAAGAAAGCCACTATAGACAGAACACGTGCACACTTCAGTTTTCCCACCTGTAGCTCAGTCCCTACCTATTTAAGACAATATCAATAGAAAAAAAATCAATGGATGGGCCAGGGCTGCCTGCTTAGACATCCAGAGTGTAACAGTCTTGAAGAACACTGGTATTAATTAATGTGCATGCATGTGTCTGAATTTATACAGATATACATGTATGTATACGTGCACCACACCACATGTACACGCACTCAAGCCACATAAATGCAATGTTGAAAACGTTCAACAAATATATACAGCAGCAACAAAAAAAAAACCAATGACACAACTGAAGCAGCTGGACACTTTTATGCTGCTCACAGTTAGAATTCATTTTGTGGAGGAATGAGAGTAGTTCTCTGTAAGCAAACAATGGTGTGTTGTAAAGCACAGTCGTATAGCTATGGATAGTCTCTGTGTTGCCCACTAATCTGTCCCCGCTCCACCCCACCCCACCCCAAAATCCCCTCCCCCAGGTCCTACCCCAGGCAGTCCTACTGCAGCTGTAGTATACAACTCACCTCCTCTCTGATCAATTTCTGGAGCATCTGATCCAACAGGATGTATGGGTTTCTCAAGAACTGCATAGGAATGATGTGCTGCAGCCATCTGCTGAGGTTATAAAAAAAATGAGGTTATAAACTGTCAGTATATAAAAATCTATGCCTACACATGCCAGCTTCCCTGTTGTATATAAAAGCTGCTGAACATGTACATGGCTAACAACACCGACAAAAAAAAGTGCAAATCCAGTTGGGTAAATAATTTGCAGCTGTGCTTCATTTAGAGCTTTGTGCTGATCACAATATAGGCTGTTGATGATTGATCAGTATTACTGCCTTGCATAATTGAACACTAACCAATAGGAAGGTTTTACCCATCGCCCATGAATGACATATATACCCCACCATGCACATGTGCAATTATATCCTTAAAATTGGACTACTGACAGATTCATGTTCAACACGTTCTTCAGTGCTGCAGGAGTCCCCCATTCTCTCCAGGACAGCATATGAGTGCTCAGTGGACTTTTCTTCACGCTAGATCACAATGAAATTGTATTATGAATAATGTTACTATGTAAAGTAACATTATCCTGTCAAACATTAACTTCTAGACCCCTCCACCCAATTACATATGAAACTGCTACAGAGAGAATTTGGATAGATCAATATGCCTTGTATTTCAAATATGATGTATAGGTCTAAGGGTAGGGGGATCACCCACAAGAATCCTTACAACAAACCAGTACTGCTCTAGCTTGCCTTAATGTGAGGGAGTGCTTGTACAGAGTAGGCCACAGCAATGTCTGATGAACCATTTGGTCTCCTTGCCTCACTCTCCATTAGTGTCTCATACACAGGCCCTGGTACCAGTCCTGGCCCTGGTATAAGCCCCTTTCTATTCTCAGGGTATCTCTCAGCCGTACTGGAGTAGCCTGATGAAAGATCTTTGTTTTCTCCACGGAGGGATATAGGAGCCACGCCCCTTGAAGCACTGACATGGATGGGAAAGAGTGAGGTGAGTATATGTGCTGATGCCAGGACTGATAATACATGTGGGCCAACACCAGGACTGGTAGTGCATGTATGTGGGCCAATGCCAGGACTGGTAGTACATGTACAAATGTATGTGGGCCAATGCCAGGACTGGTAGTACATGTACACATGTATGTGGGCCAATGCCAGGACTGGTAATTGAGTTGCTTTGTGCCATCACCTTATGTGTCAGGTATGATTGGCTCACTTTTCAGTCATATCATGTTTATTGCTGGTCATTTGAGCATTCATGCATGTCTGAGTGGTATTGGGGTGTGTATCTATGTGTTATACCATGTGTTATAGGGGTGTATATCTATGTGGTGTGTATCTATGGTGTGTATGTATGTGGTGTGTATCTATTTGGTGTGTATCTATGTGGTGTGTATCTATGGTGTATATCTAAGTGGTGTGTATCTATGGTGTGCGTGTATCTATGATATGGTGTGTTATAGGGGTGTGTATCTATGTGTTATAAGGATGTGGGATTTGTGTCCATGTGTTATACATGTAAGGGTGTGTATCTATGTGGTGTGTATCTATGGTGTGTATCTATGTGGTGTGTATCTATGATATGGTTGTTATAGGGGTGTGTATCTATGTGTTATAAGGGTTTGTATCTAAGTGTTATTAGGGTGTGTATGAGGGTGTGTATCTATGGTGTGTTATAAGGGTGTGTTATGAGGTGTGTATCTATGTGTTAGAATTAAGGATGTGTATCTTAAATTGGGATATAAGTGTACAACGGAAGTATTTGTGATCTTAAATGGGTATTTGCATTTGAGCACATGATTGAGTCAGTGTCCACTTACAATGTCAGTGTATGGCCTCTGTGTCTCCAAAACAGGAACAAGATCATGAGAACTGTGGATACTGCCACTAGTATTGCTCCTGCGAGAGATGTGGCCAGTACAGCTGCTGCCCAGGTAGGAAAATTTGCTGAAAGTATAATTTGGAGGACTCAATGCTAAGATCAACCAATCAATGCATGCACATACCTAATGGGGTAGGCACAGCTGTGGGCATCACATCAGCTGCAGAGAGAGTAACACATATCGTAACAATGACCATCAGGATGCATACACAAGTAACAAGGGAGTGCACTTGTATCTAGTACATCAAGAGGCTAACTTTCTAACCTATGCACATCATCTGTCCTAATGAAATTCAAATACTTCGAATTAGTTAAATCACAATCATCCAGATTTAAAATATCACCTCTCAAATCCAGTGAAAATAACACCTTCACACCACCAACCACTGGACCACTACAGCTAGTAGAGTTAGTGTTGGTAGCTGCTACCTTGCAGTAGTACATCTGACCACTGGTGAGGCCATCAAGGTAAACATTCACCTCTGTGCCTCTGTTAGTGGAGATGCTGTACACACTCGAGTCAGGAGGAACAGAGGGATCAGTACTGCAGCACACCATACAGTAGAAGAATTGATCATTTTGAAACACACAGGAGATATCCGTTGCATTTGAAATTCTTCGAGATGTCACATCTTGAATAATCAAGTTAGCTGTATCTACATAGCAGGATCATGTTAGCTCTACTTATACATGTACATGTTGGATTGTGTACTGACTCTGTATTCTTAATATTCCTCTGATGTTCTTACCTATGGACACATTGGCTGCAGGACCAGTTCCGGCCTTGTTGATTGAAGACAGAAACAGAAGGTAACTGACATAGGATAAATTCACTTCCTGTATGTGAGTGCAAGTAGCCGTCATGCAAACAATAATATCACTTCCACATGTTATTCCAATTGCTGTAACAATTCTTGTCAAGTACTGGGTAACACTTCCTTCCTGAAAGAAAAAAAAAAGACTTATTCAGAAGACTGTGAGTGTAGATGCCAGGCTAAAGCTGCATTGTCCCAAGTCCTAGAAACTGATCTGTTACAATTTTTTTCTGCTTGTATGTCAGGGTAGTAATTTATTACCTTGTACCATTAGCCTAAAATATAACTAACACTTTAAAAATAATATATATGCCTATGAGGTGCAGGTTTGCCCTTCAATTAGGATTTCTTGTCGTGTTGTATATATGGTGTTAAGTGTAAAATTTAATCATAATAGCAAACTAATTAAAATAAGAAATGAGATGCTAGATAGTTAATCTACACTATTGTTCTGTAATGTTAATAATAAATAATTATTATACATATAATCTATCATCCTTAATTAAGACACTAGGAGTCAGTCAATAAACTGTGGAAGACCTAGCTAATATGGCCCTTGCATTGGCTCTCACTGGGACGATGCTGAGCCTACCGTACAGAGCCGACAGAGCCGAAGACTTGGGACTGACGAGCCGTGCGAGTAGCGATACGTGCACGAGTCTGTCGAGACACTTAATGAGTTAATGGCTTCGTCTCCCAATGTCTCTACGGCTAAAGGGATGCAAACCCAGTCCATAACGGTTACATTTTGCATCGTTGGTGGCACGTTTGAGGGCTTCAGCAGCATTTAAACTAATTTTAAAGTAGTGGGTTTTTTTATAATTGCAATTTCTTATATTCATTATAGCAATTTAAATATAATAATACTTATACAAATGGGATGTACTATACATAAGGCAAAACAAACATAGGTAGGTGATAAGTTTTGACAAGAGAGAACTGAGCACTCACATACACGCATATAAATGATAAACTTATTCTTGTATGCTGGGAAGTCCTATGCCATCAACCAATGATGTACATCAACAATTGTATCATAGATAATTATCTATGATTGTAGATCTATCATGCATTCATTTGTGACAACTAAGTTCCCTTCAATGTCACTTACCACGTGATTCCATTTCAGCTCAAAGTGTACAACGCTGCCATAATGGTTGAGAACGGTGACTACACTAATCATTGTAGGAGGAATGCTGACTAAATGGGTTTTAAGCCATCCGGCGTTTTATGAAGGAACGGGACAATCGTCATTTGGTGTGCTTATATATTGCATTGGGATGGCTTACGTGTCATTTGAGTGACGTACTTCACTTGTGTTCCAACGCAATTGGATGATACCAACTTAAAAGTATAACTGGTATCGTTTCGCAGACCCTCAAAAGTTACAATCCCCGCAGCGGATCCATTGATAAGGAACGTTTGATTAGCGCCAGTAATAATGCTGTCAACCAGCCCACTGTCAGGCTGGATATCTAATGTGAAAATTAAACTAGAAATCATGGAAGTTGGCGTTATCAGCACATTAGGAAGACCTGCGGTAAGGGAAGGAGACAAAACAACGACAAGTTGGAGTTGCAGACATATATGTATCATTCTGTTAATAAACTTACTGATCACTGTGAGCTGATAGGTTGCAACCAATGCACTTTGAAACACCCCGCTTCCGAAACACTGTATGACCGTACCGCTGACCTCTGGAGTGACTATTACGGACAGATTGGAAACTGTGCACGGCGTTGCAGCCATATTCTGAACCCTGAATGGTCCGCACACTCCAACAGCAGTGGAACAGTTTGAGGGATTCGCTGTCAGACTTATGGATGCCTCTCGGCACGTCGAAATAGGTGAGCTTATGTTCCACAAGATAGCTGAAGCACTTAGCCCTACGACACACTGAAGCGTAACAGTTTCATTCGGGCACACGAACGTAGTGTTATTATAGGTGCTCTGCGAGTCAGCGACTATGCGCGTGGCAAATGGATGTGAATGAAATGCAACATGTATAGCTATAGGATGGGCAACAACAACTTACTGCTGCTGAAAATTAATATGAACGTCGCAACTGATACAACCGACACCTATACAGTGCCAGACGTAACAAATACATACACAGATCTGCCATTTGCTTACCCACATATGCATGGTTCTGCCCGGCAACGCTTGCGGCAATTTGATTCTCTCGAATCCCGTTGTTGTGGTCTAACGTTGTAGAGGCGGAGCACCTATATAGTTGGCAAGGTGATACAATTATATCATCGACCAAACCGCAAGACAATTAAGTCAGGCGTAATAAGATTAGTCCTTGGTTCACAGTATCCCGCATATGCATGTATGCAACCTAGACATATATATCATGTATTTGTACATACTGTGCATGGGTGCAATGCATGTATTCGCACAGGAATCACTTCGCGTAGAAGCACTATGTTTGTAAATTACTGATTGCTTTTAAATCCAGGTTTTGATACATGTACTTAACTTGCATGTAACTCCGTAACACGTTGTTCACTACTGTATGGCATTTGAACCAATCCATACGGGTGTAATTAATTTCATGTCGCGTGATTGAAATTATCTACTACACTCGCTACTACCGGTACTATACATGTATACATATTATTTGTAGTTGCATTTGTTAGTCGTGCACGCAATTGCATCAGTGGAATTAAGGGCGCCGCAGTGTGGTTGTCTGCTATTCAATCTTAATTCCTTGGAAGATTGAGCTGCATATAAATCAAAGACCATTTAACTCAATTTTAAGTTTTTCCTCGCCTCCCACGGCGGTGTCTAGTACCGCATGCGCATCTAGCTAGAACCGATGGGTCTTGGATGGGGACAAGATCAGACAAATATATATATATATATATTTAAACTGGGAACCAGGTTGGAACATCCATGCATAACTTGCCTTGTATGTATGCGTGTATGCGTGTATGCGTGTATGCGTATGCGTGTATGCGTGTATGCGTGTATGCGTGTATGCGTGTATGCGTGACTGTACGCGTGACACGTGTATGCGTGTACATTGTATGCATGTGTGCGTGTATGGGTGCATGCGTGCGTGCGTGTATGCATTCATGCATGCATGCATGAATGTTTGCATGCGTGCGTGCAAGCTAGGCCGGATAGGAGTCCGACCTAGTCTCGTGCCCAGTCCGCAGCTGCGGATGGATTACATTACCGCTAGGCCTTGGTCTCGTGCCCAGACCCAATGCATCACAGTTGCAGATGAATTACATTACCTTAATTGCGCCATGCAGCATGGGGAAAAAAACATTTTAAAATGTCAATCTATTATAACGTATAATGTTACGCCGATGTCGATCAAGGAACAGCAACGAACTGTGTATAACTCGGTATGTGACAAGTGAAACATATATATTACTGAGTATAGCATTGGCTTATTTTACGTACGTGTGCATTGTGATGAAGGAGAACTGATGCCTCCCGCCTGACATGCACGAGCCTGCCGCTCACTTCCTGTTTATGTAATATAAAGCCCCTACTTCTCCGTACATCCATCCGTCCATCCGCCCCATTAAAACACCGAATTCGAATGTACGCTAAATTCAAGTACGTTAATGGAAGCGGGTGTGACAAGTGGATCTGCAGCTCTGGCAGCTGAGGGCACAAGCATAATGCTAATGATGCCAAGTTCTCAGAGCTAGGCTGGTCATGTATCCCCATAGCAGTGGAGACTTATGGGTGCTAGGGTGCAGAAGCCATGCAAATGTTATCACGCCTTGCCTCTCGCCTAGCCACCAGGGGAAATTGCTCCAAGTCCCAAGCTACCTGTCTATTTGCATGGCAGGCTTAGCCTGACTTTGATACGAGCCAACGCACGGGCACTCCTGTCTCGAGCAGGATCATCTGTGGAAGATTATACATAATACACATATATATATGTATATGTGTGTATTATGTATAATCTGTATAATGATAACATAAATAAAATAATAATAAATAATTAACGCCTTACCGTTTTCCCGAGATTAACAACCGACTCTGCCAAACAATTTTAACTATCGAGCCCTAGTCCAGGCCTAGTTCAGTGAATTTCGCTACAAGGCAGGGAGAAATCGTTGAAGACATTCTTTAGGAGTGCCCCCGGGCCACTGAATATTAATGTATCTTAACTATTAAAGGCAGTTAAGAATTGTACATTTTATGTTAGTACTGAAAAACAGTTGGAAAACATATTCGCTGTACAATCAGATATTCATTCCGTTTTTCAAATACATTGAAAAAGCACGCAAAACTTTCGGGACTGCCCCCACTCGTTGAATCGGCCTTAAGGGACAAATATCACGTTATCCACTGTAGGTGTAAAAATTTCTGATACCATTTGTAAGATGCTCACTATATGGCAAGGATACTTTTCAGTTGAAGTACAGCTATTGATACTATTAAGGTTCTTTGACACGGTTAACGTTCTGTGTCAAATCATAACCACTTATGTATTTCTAATTATGGATACTAACGCTTGAAGTTCTGAACATATTGATACTATTCGCATTCTCGTTTGGACGGCTCTTACCTTTAAGGAAGAAAAAAAATGGCGCTGGGAACGAGGAAAGACAAGGTTCCTTTTTTTCTCTTCAACCGTACGGTTTTGCTACATAAAACAATTAACACGAAACGACTTCTTTCTGACTTTTTGTTCGATACCACCGTCAACGATTGAACTTTTCGGGGGTGGGTCGCGTTTCATAATCGGGCTCAAACGTGACGTCATACCAGAATTATGAGCCGACAACGGAAAGAACCAACAGCTGGCAAGGGAGCGAGCGAGGCAAACGCAAATGTCGTATCGGACGCTGTACTTAGACAAGCTAGGAAGAGCGGGCAGCTAAACCTTTCAAGCCGCGCTCTCGGAACAGTACCGAACGCTGTCTGGAGGCTCAACGTAGACCCGCCACAGCCGTCACAAGAGAGCTCCGGGTCATTTGGGGCAGAGGATAGCGACCGCTGGTGGGAGCAGACGGAGTTAATCAAGCTAATATTGGCCGGCAATGGTCTTAAAGAACTGTCAGAAGACATTAGGCTCTTGCCCGCTCTTACAGTACTGGATGTAAGCACAACATGTCACCGTATATAGGGGACCTGTTCTGTCACCCCGCTCATTGTTCCCGGGAGTGTCCGTGTGTTTTACCCGCTTCTGTATTCCACGTACATGTAGGTTCACGATAACGCCCTAATCTGTCTCCCTCGGGCCATTGGAGAGCTCAAGACTCTCACAAAACTAATGCTGAGGTGTGTGTGTGTGTGTGTGTGTGTGTGTGTGTGTGTGTGTGTGTGTGTGTGTGTGTGTGTGTGTGTGTGTGTGTGTGTGTGTGTGTGTGTGTGTGTGTGTGTGTGTGTGTGTGTGTGTGTGTGTGTGTGTGTGTGTGTGTGTGTGTGTGTGTGTGTGTGTGTGTGTGTGTGTGTGTGTGTGTGTGTGTGTGTGTGTGTGTGTGTGTGTGTGTGTGTGTGTGTGTGTGTGTGTGTGTGTGTGTGTGTGTGTGTGGTCTTTAATTTTGAGTGTATGGAGGAGTATTTTGGGGGTGTTCCTCCCCCACTCCACTTCTCGTTCGTCATACTCTCTCATGGTTTTCACACGTCTTTACTCCTCCCCATTTTCTCCGTCACATTCTTCCCGTCTCCTCTTTCTTCCCTACCACCTCACCCTCCCTATTCCCCACTATCTCCCCTCCCTCCCCCTCTCCCCTTCCTCTTTCCCTCCCTCCCTCCCTCCCTCCCCTGCTTCCCTCCTTTCATCCCTCCCTCCCTTCATCCCTCCCTCCCTTCATCCCTCCCTCCCTCCCTCCCTCCCTCCCTCCCTCCCTCCCTCCCTCCCTCCCTCCCTCCCTCCCTCCCTCCCTCCCTCCCTCCCTCCCTCCCTCCCTCCCTCCCTCCCTCCCTCCCTCCCTCCCTCCCTCCCTCCCTCCCTCCCTCCCTCCCTCCCTCCCTCCCTCCCTCCCTCCCTCCCTCCCTCCCTCCCTCCCTCCCTCCCTCCCTCCCTCCCTCCCTCCCTTCCCCCCTCCCCCCCTCCCTTCCTCCCTCCCTCCCTCCGTTCCTCCCTCCCTACCTCCTTCCTCCCTACCTCCTACCTCCCTACCTCCTCCCTCCCTACCTCCTCCCTCCCTACCTCCTCCCTCCCTACCTCCTCCCTCCCTACCTCCTCCCTCCCTACCTCCTCCCTCCCTACCTCCTCCCTCCCTACCTCCTCCCTCCCTACCTCCTCCCTCCCTCCCTACCTCCTCCCTACCTCCTCCCTCTCTCCCTTCTCCCTCCCTCCCTCCTACCTCCTCCCTACCTCCTCCCTCTCTCCCTTCTCCCTCTCTCCCTCTAACTCTTTCACATGCCTTAATCTACTAACCCTCTACCATCTTACTGCACATTGTAGCCACAATAAGCTGCCGTCCCTGGTACCAGAGCTCTGTGCGCTGGTCAATCTGCAGACCTTGCGTCTAGAACATAACCAGCTCTCTGCCCTGCCCGAAGACCTTGGTGCCCTCTCTAGTTTGGAAGATCTGGATGTCTCCAACAATGGCCTCACCTCCCTGCCCAGCTCAGTTGGCTCACTGGGTAGGCTAACTGTCCTCAAGTGCGCCCACAACCGACTTGGCACTGTACCGGAGGAGATGGGAAATATGCTAAGTGCGTTTCTGCCTTTGCCACACCAAATGTTGTAAATGATACCAGTATTGTGTCAGTGTTGGTGTTGGTGAATTAAAGTGGGTCCTACAGTAGGGTGTACATGTGAACGCCTGAGCACACCTGCCTGTGCATGTTGGCACTTTCTGTGTGCCCTTTAGTCCATTAATTTGTTTAGGGCAGAGGTCGACGTATTGTGCATGTGGTCTACTGTGAACACCACATAATGTGCGTGTATATTGTGTACATCCTGCGGTGCTATGCTCAATTGTGCAGCTGTATGTATAATGACCCCTTGTGTGCAATGACCCCTCATGTGCAATGACCCCTCGTGTGCAATGACCCCTTGTGTGCAATGACCCCTCGTGTGCAATGACCCCTCGTGTGCAATGACCCCTCGTGTGCAATGACCCCTCGTGTGCAATGACCCCTCGTGTGCAATGACCCCTCGTGTGCAATGACCCCTCGTGTGCAATGACCCCTCGTGTGCAATGACCCCTTGTGTGCAATGACCCCTCGTGCATTATATTGTGAGGCTGGTGCATGTGCATTCTCGCATGTGTGTGAATATGCTGCTCCGTACATGTCTTTGTGCTCAGGTTTGAAGGAGCTTGACTTGAGCAACAACCAGCTGTCATCTTTGCCTCAGCGTAGGTGTTGTTGGGTTGTGCATTGTGTATGTTGTTTGCAGGCAGCAGGGTCAGTAGGTGATACATAACATGTTGACAGCAGTACGCATGTACATGTACCTGTACATATGTGTTTGCTTATGTACATTACATAGTCAGGCACAAATGCACATGCATTAACAATTATATTCCAACATGAACATACATGTACAGTGATTTATCGCTCCCACCCCCTACCCACCCCCTGGTTTGCCCTTAATTTGGCTAACCCACCCCCTGGTTTATACATCATGTACATGCCATGTCAAAATAAAACTGCAGGCATGCCATTTAACAGTGCAGAGGGAAGACTTTTATTTTTGCCCACCCCCTATACTTATATAAATTATATATATATATATTCCGAACCCCACCCCCTGTTGCAAACTTGGCGGTAAATTCCTGATGTATATAGTCCGGAGTAGCAGACCCTCGCGTGGACGGAGGGTATGGAAAGTTGCCTATTCTCGAATTGTGCCGATTAGCTTCTGATCATTAAATACAAATGTAGGAAGGAATGCAATTTACGTACTCATGATATGTAATAATTTTTAATGAACAGAAACTGATTGGCACAAGAACAGGCAACTTTCCAGACACTCGGTCCACATGAGTGTTTGCTACTTCAGATTATATACACTGTATGATCATGTTTGAATATAATTTGTTTATGCGTGTGCATTTGTGCATGTAATTGTTTTATGTGTAGGTTGGCGCACATGTACATGTACATGTTCTTACATGTACATGTACATGTGTGCACATGTACATGTACATGTGTGCACATGTTCATGTATACATGTGTATGCATATGTACATGTTTATGCTGAATAGTTGTTTATGCATGGCATGTACATGTACGTTTTGTGTGTAGTGTGGTGATATGATGGATGTAGGAGCCAGCACTGCTCCTTGGGCTGTACATGTAGGAGCCAGCACTGCTCCTTGGGCTGTACATGTAGGAGCCAGCACTGCTCCTTGGGCTGTACATGTAGGAGCCAGCACTGCTCCTTGGGCTGTACATGTAGGAGCCAGCACTGCTCCTTGGGCTGTACATATAGGAGCCAGCACTGCTCCTTGGGCTGTACATGTAGGAGCCAGCACTGCTCCTTGGGCTGTACATGTAGGAGCCAGCACTGCTCCTTGGGCTGTACATGTAGGAGCCAGCACTGCTCCTTGGGCTGTACATGTAGGAGCCAGCACTGCTCCTTGGGCTGTACATGTAGGAGCCAGCACTGCTCCTTGGGCTGTACATGTAGGAGCCAGCACTGCTCCTTGGGCTGTACATGTAGGAGCCAGCACTGCTCCTTGGGCTGTACATGTAGGAGCCAGCACTGCTCCTTGGGCTGTACATGTAGGAGCCAGCACTGCTCCTTGGGCTGTACATGTAGGAGCCAGCACTGCTCCTTGGGCTGTACATGTAGGAGCCAGCACTGCTCCTTGGGCTGTACATGTAGGAGCCAGCACTGCTCCTTGGGCTGTACATGTAGGAGCCAGCACTGCTCCTTGGGCTGTACATGTAGGAGCCAGCACTGCTTCTTGGGCTGTACATGTAGGAGCCAGCACTACTTCTTGGGCTGTACATGTAGGAGCCAGCACTGCTTCTTGGGCTGTACATGTAGGAGCCAGCACTGCTCCTTGGGCTGTACATGTAAGAGCCAGCATTGCTTCTTGAGCTGTACATGTAGGAGCCAGCACTGCTCCTTTGGCACACATGTACATGTACACTGTAGGAGCCAGCTCTCCAGCACTGCATGTTGCCTTGACACTTTGGGTACAGGGCAACTCTTACATGCATACAAAATTATCCTGCTGTTCTATTTTCAGTGCTGTCATTTAAAAGTCTCCAGATCCTTGACTTGCACAACAATGTACTCAAGGAGGTTCCTTCCATTGGGGCAAGCACAGCACTGAAGGTAAGGGTGTGAAACTTTTCAATCGTATGTGCAAGTCTATTTAATGAGTGTGCACAGAAGAATGAGGCACGCATGAATGCAGGGCACATATGCTGTGAGCATATATGGAGGTGTGATCAGATGATTGCATATATGGAGGTGTGATCAGATGATTGCATATATGGAGTTGTGATCAGATGATTGCATATATGGAGGTGTGATCAGATGATTGCATATATGGAGGTGTGATCAGATAATTACACATGTAGATGTGATCAGATGATTGCATATATGGAGGTGTGATCAGATAATTACACATGTAGAGGTGTGATCAGATGATTACACATGTAGAGATGTGATCAGATGATTACACATGTAGAGATGTGATCAGATGATTACACATGTAGAGATGTGATCAGATGATTACACATGTAGAGATGTGATCAGATGATTACACATGTAGAGATGTGATCAGATGATTACACATGTAGAGATGTGATCAGATGATTACACATGTAGAGATGTGATCAGATGATTACACATGTAGAGATGTGATCAGATGATTACACATGTAGAGATGTGATCAGATGATTACACATGTAGAGATGTGATCAGATGATTACACATGTAGAGATGTGATCAGATGATTACACATGTAGAGATGTGATCAGATGATTACACATGTAGAGATGTGATCAGATGATTACACATGTAGAGATGTGATCAAGATGGGTGCACATGTGAAGTGATTATAGTAACCCATGTTGGGTGCAGCTAGGGCAGCAAAGAATCTGTCATAGTCCATCACCAGCCATCTGATGCACACACAACAGAGTACATGTGGCAGCCAAGCCTTGCAGGTGTAACGTTCCATTAACTTGGGTGGGCAACTACAGTAGCATCAGCCTTCCCTTGATGACGGGAATGGAAATTTACGGCTTGCCATTCCAGTTCTCTTGCTATCAATTGCATTTGGTTCCATAACCACGGCACCTGCAGAGAAGCTTATCATTGATGCCCCCCCCCACAGGCCATGTGCAGGCAGTTACTATCTGGCAGATGTGCATGTGGACTCTGCTGTAGCCCCTCAGATCTGTATGTGGGGGTGGGGGGAGGGGGTGGGCACAATGAAAGTGGGTACAAGATGTTTGTTACAACGTTCACTTACCTGAGAAATGTACTGCAATGGTCTTGAAGTCTCTTGCAGGTCCCTATGCCATGTCTATCTGTCCCTATGCCATGTTTATCTGTCCCTATTTCATGTCTATCTGTCCCTATACCGCGTCTTATCTGTCCCTATGCCATGTCTTTCTGTCCCTATTCCATGTCTTTATGTCTCTGTGCCGTGTCTTCATGTCCCTATGCCATATCTGCTTTGCCTTCTTGTCACCTTAGGAACTCCGCCTGGGGACAAACAAGATCTTGGAACTAGTGGGTGAGAGGCTCACACCTCTTACTGGACTAGTTTTCCTTGAGCTTAGAGACAATAAAATCTCCAGGTACATTTTTGAGTGTGATGTGAACATGAAGTATTGATCATTTTTGATGCTTGCAATGCATTCTGTTCACAAGGCAACATTGTAACTGGTATTAGCAACATTCCAGTAGTAAACATGACATTACTGCAAGACAAGCATTATAATTATTCTAAGTTATTAAACTCACATACGGTATCAAGGGATTTGGTTTGACTTCCACAGTGTGCCCTTACACTATTGTACAAGTGCCGTAGTCCACATGAGCCAACAAGCATTTGTCTTGAAGTGTGTGTCCTACATGTGTATGGGTGTACATGTGCTAACTGGTGCTGTGTGTGTAGCATACCTGTGACACTGACAGAGCTGAAGGCACTGGAGAGATTGGATATCACCAACAACAATGTTACAGAGTAAGTTACACACACCCCACCCCCCACCCCCCAAAATAAAGAAACACGCACACCAGAGCTGAGTACTTCAAACAGAGTCAGGTGCACTCCAAATAGAGCACTCCAAACAGCACCCGGCATAGATACTTGTAGTCTACAGAGTGTGCATGTTAATATAGACAACCATTCTACACTTGCTATCAAGTACTGTCTTCCCCCCAAATTTATTCCTGTGTGTGCTTACTTGTATGTGTTGTTGATTCATGTGTTTAGTTACACCTGTACATGTGTTTAGTTACACCTGTACATGTGTTTAGTTACACCTGTACATGTGTTTAGTTACACCTGTACATGTGTTTAGTTACACCTGTACATGTGTTTAGTTACACCTGTACATGTGTTTAGTTACACCTGTACATGTGTTTAGTTACACCTGTACATGTGTTTAGTTACACCTGTACATGTGTTTAGTTACACCTGTACATGTACACATGTACTTGTACTTGTACCACCATACTCCACGTTAGGAAACAAGGATCTCGAGTTTATTTTTCAAGTGTCATAATTCTGTCATTGGAAGTGTGCTTACAAAACTGCAAGAGATGGAGAAACGTGTGCTGCTGCTGTGCCATCGAAAGGATGTGGTTTGGGTTGGAACTTCTTGCAGTTCTGCGAGCGCACTTTCAATTACGGAACTATGAAACTTGAAGAATAAATTTGAAATCCTTGTATCCTAACATAAAGACATGTACATGTACAATGTAGAGTTTTATAGCAAAATTCGCATTAAAAAGACTCCATTGTACATGTACATGTACCCTGGGCCAAAAAATATTATTCAAAAGGGTGTAGTGGCTAAAAGCAGATATGTCAATTGTGGTATACATGTGTATACATATTGTGCATCTAGATAGTATTATTGTGTGTGCAGCCATATACATGTATGTACAGGGATGCTCGTGTGTGTGCATTGCACACTACATGTACATAACACTGTACATTTACATGTGACTTTAAAAATGCTTAATAAATATTCTGTTCATGTGCACAAGACTTCCATTTGCTTTGGGGCTGATGTCCAACCTGAAGGTACTCTCACTGGAAGGCAATCCCATCAGGGGTGTGAGGAGAGATATCATTCAAGTAAGATGTGTGTTGGATGGTGTGGGTGAGGGTGTGGAAGGTGGTGTGGGTGAGGGTGTGGAAGGTGGTGTGGGTGAGGGTGTGGAAGGTGGTGTGGGTGAGGGTGTGGAAGGTGGTGTCGGTGAGGGTGTGGAAGGTGGTGTGGGTGAGGGTGTGGAAGGTGGTGTGGGTGAGGGTGTGGAAGGTGGTGTGGGTGAGGGTGTAGAAGGTGGTGTGGGTGAGGGTGTGGAAGGTGGTGTGGGTGAGGGTGAGGAAGGTGGTGAGGGTGAAGGTGTGGAAGATGGTGTGGGTGAGGGTGTGAAAGGTGGTGTGGGTGAGGGTGTGGAAGGTGGTGTGGGTGAGGGTGGGGAAGATGGTGTGGGTGAGGGTGTGGAAGGTGGTGAGGGTGAGGGTGTGAAAGGTGGTGTGGGTGAGGGTGGGGAAGGTGGTGTGGGGGGAAGGTCGTTACAAATCAGATGCTGAGGGAGTACGCGATGGTGAGATGGAGCTGATGATAATGCAGATATACATGTACAGGGGATGGTACAGAGGATGGTAGTTGGATTTGCAGACGGTTGCCTGTGTCTGGACACAGACTACTTTCATTTCGGGTACAAGATATATGTATATGTCATCATCGCATGTACAGTTTCATTTCATTTTGGTTTGCAATATGTGCTCATCGCACTGTTTCACTTGATTAGCATTTGGAGCACGTCGTTATATATATGTCTACCTATGTAGCGAGGAACGTCAGCCATCTTGGCCTATCTGAAGAGCCGGCTTGAGCCAGGTGCCTAGTGCAATCTTTGTGTTTTGTATGTGCGGTGTATGTGTTTACTACACAGGCGTTATCATTTTGTGTGGTAAGATTAGCTCCAGCTGATGGTTTGTACATTTTGTGTACATGTATATGCATGCACATGTACATTCAGGCACATGATCAAGTTTATCATGTTTGATACATGTGTTAAATTTACAGCTAAAATCGTGCATGTGTAAATGCATGTGTTATTTAAAGTAAAAATTAATCGTACACTACATTCATGGAGAACTCAATACATATAATATAAATATATATATGTGTATCTAATCCAGATCCAAGACACAGCACATGCACACATACACTTTACATACACATACACTTTACACACACACACACACATACACATGCAAACACACACAAAAGTACTGTCTGCACACATGCATACATGTACACGTATGTACATAATTATATTTAGGCAAATACACACACACACATCAAGCAGATTTTATGTGTTCGAAAAAAGGCTTCTTACTGTATTGTCATTGTCCTAGCAATTTTGGAGCTGACATCTACATGTAGGCATGGAGGGCTTGAGGGGGACATGGGGGCTTGAGGGGGACATGGGGGCTTTAGGGGGATATGGGGGCTTTAGGGGGACATGGGGGGCTTTAGGGGGACATGGGGGCTTTAGGGGGACATGGGGGCTTTAGGGGGACATGGGGGCTTTAGGGGGACATGGGGGCTCTAGGGGGACATGGGGGCTTTAGGGGGACAAGGGGCCTTTAGGGGGACATGGGGCCTTTAGGGGGACATGGGGTCTTTAGGGGGACATTGGGACTTGAGGGGGACATTGGGACTTTAGGGGGACATGGGGGCTTTAGGGGGACATGGAGGCTTGAGGGGGACATGGGGGGCTTGAGGGGGACATGGGAGGCTTAAGGGGGACACATGGGGGCTTGAGGGGGACATGGGGGCTTTAGGGGGACATGGGGGCTTGAGGGGGACATGGGAGCTTGAGGGGACATGGGAGGCTTGAGGGGGACATGGGGAACAAGTCCTATATCTTTCAATGTTACATGTGTGCTGTGCATGTAGCTCTATTAACCATGAAAATAGATTTTTAAAATGCAGCACAAATACTAAACCGTGGCTACCTTAAATTTTTGCCACATTTAAAATTATATTTGTTTCGCTATACATGTACATGTGCTCTGTTAACAGGATATGTACATGTACATGTATAAAATTAAAAAAAACGAAGTCATCTAAGTGTATTCCAGGGACAATGTCCCTGATCTATGGTGCAAATGTATGCAAATGCATGCATTATGTACATGTGCATGTACCAATTCTATCACGATTCAACTGTACATGTAGCTGCGGAGAACCCACCACACCAGACCACCAAATTCACTCCAACCAAGCAGCCTCAAGTGTCAAACAGAGAACCAGGGGCTAAAAGGTTAGGTCATAATTGTTGTGTTTTAAATGCCATCAACATGTAAATTACTATATTAATATCTGCAATGTTACGTTTTAGTAGCACATTATGTTAAACAGTGCTCTAACTACCTGTACATACATGTACATGTAGGCAATATACATATATTTTTGTTAAAACAGTGGCTGTGTTTCAGATCTGCTACCCACATGTACATGTGTAAGTGTAAATCTTTTCTTGATGGGAAGCTTTCCAGTTTTGGATTGATTGTAATAACGAAGTACATAATTGCTTTTAATAACATTTACTGGCAACTACAGTTTGCATATTTGTATGGATGACAGGAATCAAAGCAAGTGTTATAGCTGAATTGTTAAGTACATTTGGACACGTTCGTGTACATGTACAATGCTGAATTTTGGAATTTTTATTGCATGCACACACATTGGCTATTGCATGTGTATGTGTTTATTGATTTCTCCCCCTGTAGTGAGGTACTTGAGGCAGGTGCAAGTGTTGGATATCCCCCTGATACCAGAAGGGTGGACCTCGCCAAGAAGATGCTCTCATCTGTCCCTTCACCGTATGACGTCTG
>OX442436.1:4356086-4425381 GCA_949361645.1 Spongilla lacustris
TGTATATACCAAAAGGAAAGACAGCTTTATAATGTAGTTGTTCTTGTTTTGTGGCCTGTGGTAATCATTCATCAATGCTAACCTTTATAGCACTAGCACTAAATAAACTACATATCATGTTACATGTACATGTACTTTGACTTTCAGGCACTTACAACTTGGTGGTAACCCTTTTCGCAATCCAAGGTCTGCTATCCTAGCCAGAGGGACACCTGCACTTCTTGAATACCTCAGGGACAGGATTGCTAACCCTTAGGGTGCTGTGTTCGTGCGTTTGTTTTTGTTGGGTGTGTTATTTTTACAACAGACATATTATTAATAGTATGTATCTGGATGGAATTGTGTAGGCGTTCCTTTTATTTCACACATTTTCACTCACTATTTGAATGGTAAGGTGCATTGAAGAAAAATTGTTCCTACAATGTAAGTCACTACATGTATAAGCTTGTATGTGGGGAAGGTTATACATTTACACATGTAGATAAGGCCATTGATGTAAACTAAACTGAATAGGTAGAAATTGATTGCCTTCATTGTAGATGAACACATTGATCACCAAGTGGTTAGTTTAGTCAATCTTGCTTAGTTTCATTTGAGACTAAGTTACGTCATTTCAGGGGTGAATATTTCAGGCAGGAGTTCGGAAATTTGGGTGTAGTCAGAAGCTTGATTCCTTCACACATCCACATTATGGCAATGACATGCAGCCTACTATAGTACTACCACTATACTTCTACTACAAATTATCGCACTTTTGGGCTAGTTAACCCTGTGGTTGTTGTAGCATCACCAGATCAGATACGAGTAACATTTCTTATGCAGTGAAATAGAGAGTCAATATAAAAGAAGCGTTTGCACGGCCGGTTATGAAAATATTAAGAGATGAACTACCATGAATGATTATCATCAGGTGTGCACAAATGTGTCACTTTTTTCCTTTATAGGGCGCATGACATTTGCCAGATATAGAGCACTACTGTAGTGATAAAGATGCATGCATGGCAAAATAGACAGTAACACTTTACGCTTTACCACCCATGTGATGATTGATCATGATATGTTTTCATTGCAACATGTTGGAAATTGATGACCAAAGTACATAGCTCCATTCCCCTCCCCCATTGCCAGCAGTGCGTGATGAGAGAAGACGCCCCCTAAACTACACATTCACATGCATTATAGTCCATAGATTATGATTAGCTAGTCTCGCGTGCCATGACGTAATAAATGAGGAATGTAATTATCAGCCAAGCACGTGTGCACAGAGTATGACAATGAGGCGGATCTAGCATAGCCTTGGGGGGGGGGGGGGGGCGGCATGAAATTTTATCTAATACCGGAAATTTAATAACCGCGAACGATTTATTAATCTATTCGTTCCTTACATCGAAAGCTAGCCTCGTCCCCAGGCCCTGTTTTATTAAAGTTTCGGGGGGAAAAACAGGGCCTGGTAGACACTGCCAGGGTCGAAGCGCGCATGCGCTAGTTTGTCCCAGAATACCTGGGGTAACCGTAATTTCCTTTTGGAAACCATTCCGTATACTCGTCTGATTTCGCGATGGCGTATTCTGTTGAGTTCCGAGAAGCGGTGGCTTATTCTTTATCGTGTCTTAATGAACGAAATCAGGCGAGCAGCATACGCCATCGCGAAATCAGACGAGTATACGGAATGGTTTCCAAAAGGAAATTACGGTTACCCCAGGTATTCTGGGACAAACTAGCGCATGCGCGCTTCGACCCTGGCAGTGTCTACCAGGCCCTGTTTTTCCCCCCGTAACTTTAATAAAACAGGGCCTGGGGATGAGGCTAATCGAAAGCTTGCCTGCATGTGTATAGGCGTATACTAACTTAACTGAATCACGATCATAATTAACAATAACAAAGTTTCAGTCTTTAAATGTACATGGTCTACCGATTAATATTGTCACTAAAAGTTTAATAGGTGCATTTTACATACATCCCAACGACAATATAGAGAAGTAAAATCACGCCAGCATATCCAATCATATCCAGAAATGAGCGGTCAAAAGTCAGAAGTAATTAATTCGCGGTTTGCGAATCAACGAATATTCCCGTATATCTTCCATAGACATGTATAGGGTACTTCAATACCAAGCACGCCAGATTTTTCTCAGCATTTGTCATGAGGGATTGTTAGTACACTACATGTTTAGTGTGGTCGCCGTATTTTTCCTATTTATGGTGGCGCTTCCCTAGGAGTGTCCTCGCTGTATGGTTATGCCATACATTGAGGACAATCCTAAGGAAGCGACGTCATAAATAGGAAAAATACAGCGACCCCACTAAAAATCATGGCAAATGTAGTGTACTAACAATCCCTCATGACAAATGCTGAGAAAAATCTGGCGTGCTTGGTATTGAAGTACCCCATACATGTCTATGGGAAGATATACGGCAATCCGTGCTCCTAATAAAGTTAGCCAAATGTTTTTACTGAGCACAGCCACAGTCAAGAGATGGTCTTCATTGTGGGAATCTACAGGAGAAAATGCTCTATTTGATCATCGAAGCATACAGGAAGAACAAGATTCATCTCTTCTTTTTGCTAGCCCACCCTAGTCTCGTACCCAGACCCAACTGCACGTAAGCATTATCGCATAATGTATAATACTACGCACAGAGGGTCTGGGAAACAAGTCGTACCGTAAGGGTTTTGTGTATTACAACCAATTACACCAAGATGTGTCAACTGAGTCTGGGAAAGTGTATTTAGTCCTATGTGCTAATTGAATATCACTTAACTTCTTAAGTGAGAGTGGATAGCTGTTGTGTTAATTGGAGTTAATTTAGTACTCAGTAATATACCTGAGTGCCTTCAAGACAGATACGATGATGGCAATAGAGCCACCTCGACCTATAGCTACGGGTCATTAAAGCCCGACAAAGGCGATTGGCAGAACAGCGTAGCATAACGACTTTCCCGGGGAAGGGATATAAAAACATCGTTTACACCCAGGAGCGTCTTGATTGCCTTGGGATGCGCGAGCAATTACTAAATCCTTTGTTAAAATGAAAAATGACTTGTGGGAGTGGTTTTAACTTGATGATTGAGTACTAATTGATGTTTGGAATGTAGCACTTATACGTCACGATAACGATTGGACGCACGAATTCCTGCGCCACGGAACAACTATTCGCGACTTGTTTCCCAGACCCTCTGTAAGTAGTGTTAATACATTATGCGATAATGCTTACGTGCAGTTGGGTCTGGGTACGAGACTAAGCCCACCCCTTGTTTTCGAGCTCAAATGCTGGATTCAAGATCGGCTCAAACAACGAGGCAAACATGATGATGGTTATCATACAGCATTTGCAGCATTACATCAATGATGTTCTCTTCAACGATCCAGACGTTGTGTCACCAGAACTACTAGATATGCATGAAGCTAGATACCACTCATGACAGGTATCACGTATGACTGTTCTACGCTGGATGCACAAACTGGGTTTTAAGTGGACTGATTCATCTAAAGCTCCATTTTGTGACAGACGTGAAGACCCTGACATAGTTGCCTACTGTAAAGAATGGGTGCAGAAAATGTTGGCATTACGGGCTTGTCTGTCAATTTAATTGAGATAACTGGATAACCAGAGTGGTCCAACCTCCCAACAGGTGAAAAACGTCTTCTACATGGAAATCATAATGAGTGTATTTTGTATGCAAATGAAGGGAATCGATTTGCTTGGGTAAGTAGTGATGCATACCACATGAAGCCAAAGGGAGACGGAGCAACCATTATGGTAAGTGGCATTTCAGTTCCATGTCATGGCTGCTTGGGACTTGAAACTATTGAGCCCAAAAGTGATGGAACTTGGAAGCATGATAATATAATGTGTAACGTTGCAAATGCAATTGACCAATTTGAACTTTTGTATCCAGGATGCCAACTACTATTAACTTATGACAATGCTCCCTCCCATCTTGTTGTAAGAAAAGGGGCACTCTCTACTCCCAGAATGAACATGACAGATGGAGGCAAGCAACCAATAATTACACAGATGGGTTGGTTCGAAACAATTGATTTGGCCACTAACACAATGAAGAAAGTTCTTCAGCAAATGTGGTATCCAGGCCCTGATGGAAAACCAATTGCCAAGGGTGCTTTAAGAATTTGTAAGGAGCGAGGCTTTCCAGGGATTGAAAAAATGAGGTGTGATGACCTCAGAGCATTACTAGCATCACAACCTGACTTTGCAAGTGTGAAACCGGAGATCCAAGAAGAAGTAGAGCGACGTGGTCATATTCTTCTGTTTGGTCCTCAGTGCCACCCAGAATGTATGCATGTGGAAATGTGTTGGTCTTATGTGAAGCAATATTGCAGGCAACATTGTGGACGCAGCATCACTAGTCTTCGAGCTATAGCCTGACATATGCACTGTCAGAACAGCATTTGACAGTTAAGCATCACACCTCCTTTTCTGAACATACCTGGAAGTGGATTGAGGCATACTCTCAAGAAGCAGATGGTGTCACTGTGTATGAAGCAATGCAAACTCTAAAAAAATTCATAGGCATCATCGGAGAGGATCTTATAAAACTGTTCCTTTACCATCAAGCAATTGACAGAAGTGCATGTATAAATGTAAATATTAATGTTAGCATGTCTGTGCATGTAAACATATTTATTTAAAACAATTAATAGTACATGCATGTACGGAATGTTGTTTCATACCTACACTTCACTGTATAACCGTATAACCGTGCTCACTAAAAAGTATTTGGATGTGGTTTACATGTATTTCGAGCACAGATTGGAGGCACTTTATCAGCCAATTCTGTACTGTGCAATACAGACTATCAGCCATAACGCAAGTGTTCTCGTATCGGCAAGCTTAACCTTTAATCTCCCCGCGTCGTCCTACGCGTAGGATTAGCGTCCTTCCGCGACTAGATTCTGTATTATAGGTTTTGGAAACAGCTTTTAACGGCATAAATGTACTTCAAAATATAGTGCAATGGTAATAGAACTGTAATAAATTTTTTTCTACTGCTATCATAGCATCTATCATGCAGTCCATCACTTGGTATTTGATGAAATTGACCTTCTCTGCGGCAATTGTAGGGAAGAATAAAAAAACATTTGGAAAGCTTGGAGTGGTTGAGCAGGTATCTGGCAGAGGCCACAACAAAATATTTGTTATAAAATGGAGGGATTCAAGCACTACAACATTTGATGTAATGAGAAAAGGTTTTATTCAAATTCTGCACAATGGAGAGGATCATTGGTTTACAATTTCAACCCTTGGATTGCCGTCAGGCCATGTGCACATCTATGATAGTCTCTATAACACTTGTACTGATCATGGTATTGAACAAATTTGTTCCATTCTTTATACTCCTAACAATGCAGTGCATCTCCATTTCATGGATGTTGATAAACAGACTAATCATATGAACTGCGGCCTGTATGCCATAGCTTATGCCATTGATTTATGCCGTGATTGAGATGTGTGTTATAGGAAATATGACGCAGTACTGATGCGTCAACATCTGTCAAAATGTTTAGAAAATAGAAGATTAACTGCATTTCCTGGTTCAGATAGACCAAGCAGCCATGTTATTGCAAAAAAAGAGCATAAACGTGAGGTGTTATAGCCGAATGCCGGACGTTGCATTGATGATTCAATGCGATTCCTGCAAAGAATGGTTCCACAACAAATGTGACATCTCAATTCCAAAAAAAGCCTGGAATGATAAAAATACAAATGGCATTGTAAAAACTGTCAGCCCATCCACTGAGCCCAAAACATTAATTTTTATATCATGTATGTAATCTGTACTCTGTTTCTTGTTTCACAAGTGCTAGTGTTGTATGATATCATTTAACCTGCTGAAAACATGACTGCATGCCATAGCGGCATCCATGCATGTTATCCTCACTTGACTCCAAGTGTTCAATTTACCATGGGGAAAATCGCATGTAGGGTTTGTGGGAGACATGAAATCTTGCACAGGTATCCTTTGCACAAAATGTGCCACAGCATGTAATTCCGCTAATGAGTGAGTTTTTTTTTTAAATACCAAATACGCTTTCAAAGGAGGGATATAAATAATATCCCATGGGGACAGTTCCTGGTATAATCCTACGACACCAGTATAAACGAACATAGACTTGGTGATAGGTGAAAATAAGACTGATACTATTGTAACGACGCTAATCCGCTGCTATTAAGAACGCGCACCAAAAAGGACAGAATCCAAAATCATCATCATTCTACGCATGCGCAATGCAATGTACATGTACATGTTACATAATTCCCCTCTTCTTTGAGAATACGTCCACGTATTCATTCAATGTTTGATGTAGTTTCCATAGCGTACTGGTTCTTGTCTTTGTCTAGTAGGGTATCGGTGTTGCTGTTGCTCATCAACTTGCACATCGTCTTGGTTTTCTTCAGGCTGCTCTTGATTGTGAATATCTGGTTGATCTGCTGGAAGCTCTTCGGGGGTCGGTGTTTCTCTGTACTCTACTTGGGCATCTGGGGCTAGGTCAGCTGTGGTTGTTTGACCTTCCACAACCCCCCTCACTTCCTGTCCCACTTCTTGATGTTCTGGTATTAAGGTTTGTGGCCTAAGCTGTTGTGGTGCTTTTGGCATTTCCACCACAATTTCGTCTTCTTCCTCCTCTTCCTCTTGCACAGGGGTTTGGGAATTGGTTTGCAACAACTCCGAAGGTATCATTGGATCCTGTGGAGGATTAAGGCAGTCCATCCTTACTCCAGGTACACAGCGTTTCAGGCGATCAAAATGGACAATCTGCCTATTCCTTTTCTTAGCAGTGTGTTGAATCCGGTACGTTACATCAGAGAGCTTTTTCAGAATCCGGTATGGCCCTTGCCAACTTCGGTGAAACTTCCGGCAGTAACCTCGTTTTCTTGGAATAGCTGGGTTCCACAGCCATACTAGCTCACCTTCTTCAAGTGTATTTCCATGGATCTTCCTGTCATAATATGTCTTTTGTCTCTTCTGCTCCTGACCTGTCTTTTCCCGGACTTTCTGAAAGGTAGCCTCCAATCTATCCTGTACCTCAGTCACATAGTCACAAAGTGAGTGCTTTTCTTTGGATCCCGATCCAAAAATTATATCAACCGGTAGCCTGGCTTCATATCCATGCATGAGCAGGAAGGGTGTGTACCCTGTGGTTGAGTGTACACTAGTGTTATATGCAAAACATGCCATTTTTAAATGCTTGTCCCAATCAAAATGGTGATCCTGAAGTGAAGTAGCCAAAATGTCAACTAGGGTTCTATTAAATCTTTCTATCTCCCCATTGCACGCTGGATGGTAGGGTGTTGTCCTAGTTTTGACAATTTCCATTATCGTACACAACTCCTTAATTAAGCGGGATTCAAACTGGGGTCCTTGGTCGGAGTGTAGCTGCTCCGGGAACCCTTTATCACAGAAGTATTCGTCAACCAAAATTCTTGCAACAGTAGAGGCCTCTTGGTTTGGAACTGCAAAGGCAGCCATATACTTTGTAAAATGGTCACCAACGACAAGTATGTACTGGTTCCCTTCATCTGTTTCTGGTAAGGGTCCAAGGAAATCTATTCCAACCATTTGCATGGGGTAACCCACTGTGATGGGATTTAGTGGTGCTCTGTTCTTTGGTGCCATTGTCTTCCTTGCTGCACAATCCTTGCAGGTGTTACAGTAGATCTTAACATCTTTCTGATGGCCCAGCCAGTAGAAACGTTCTCGTAGCTTCTTCAATGTCTTTTCCTCCCCCAAATGTCCTCCAAATGGTCCATCATGCAATTGCCTCAACACTTCTGTACGTTGCAGCTTTGGAACAATGAGCTGCAATCTTGAACTGAGACCATCCTGACTCTCAAAGCGACGATGTAACACTCCATCTTCCAGCACCAATAGCTCCCACTGTTGGCAGAGTCCTCTAGTAGCCTGACTATGGCCTCTAATTTGTTCCATTGACGGTTTCAATTTACCCTGTTCAAGCTGTTTCATGACCGGGCCAATGTCTGGGTCTTGAAGCTGTTGCCCCCTTGTTGTTTGTCTTGCATCAGTGGTAGTAACACTTATCAATTTTTCTGGATGATTACTATGAACTGGGCACTTCCGTTGACTGCAACACATCCGTGACATAGCATCTGCATTAGTGTGTCGCTGGCCCGAACGATGAACAATGGTATAGTCAAATTCTTGGAGCTTTCCCAACCACCTGGCTAGTTGCCCCTCTGGCTCCTTGAAATTGTGCAGCCAGAGAAGTGCCCCATGATCAGTTCTAAGTGTAAATCGTCTACCTAGCAAGTAAGGTCGAAATTTACTCACAAAGGTGACTACCGCAAGCAACTCTTTCCTTGTAACACAGTAGTGTCGTTCCTCTTTAGTAAGTAATCTGCTATCATAACACAAGACCCTTTCTTTCCCATCCTCCACTTGGGACAACACTGCACCAAGGCTGAGATCACTGGCATCAGTGTCAAGAATGAACGGTTTTGTGAAATCAGGGTACCCTAAAATTGGTGCGGATGTCAACTTGCTCTGGAGGATTTTAAAGGCTGCATACAATGAGATGACCATTGGAATCCAATATCCTTCCTGGTAAGCTCATGCAGGGGTTTGGCAATCTCTGCAAAGCCTTTTACGAAATGACGGTAATAATTGGCCAGGCCCAGGAATGCCTGTAATTCAGTAACACATTTTGGAATTGGCCAGCTGGTAACCTTGGCTGTTTTTGCTGGGTCTGGAGTAATACCTTGATCTGAAACAATGTGCCCCAAATAAAGTACTCTCTTTTGGAGGAAAGCACATTTATCAGGTTTCAATTTGAGCCCCGCTGTCTGCAATCGTTCCAGCACTGCTCCCAGGTTAACAAGATGTTCCTCAAATGACTTTCCCATGATGATGATATCATCTAGGTATACAAGGCATGCTGACCACTGCAGGCCAGCCAAAATCAGGTCCATAAGACGTTGAAATGTTGCTGGCGCATTGCACAACCCAAAGGGCATGACATTAAATTCAAACAATCCATCGGCCGTACAAAACGCTGTCTTTTCCCGATCATCTGGATGCATTCCCACCTGCCAGTAGCCACTGGCAAGGTCCAAGGTGGAAAACCACTTTGATCCCGCCAGTGCATCCAAGGTGTCATCTATTCGAGGCAAGGCATAAGCATCTTTCCTAGTGACAGCGATCAACTTCCTGTAGTCCACGCAGAATCTGAGCGAACCATCCTTCTTTTTGGCGAGAACTACAGGAGATGCCCATGGGCTAGACGAAGGTTGTATCACTCCTCGGTCAAGCATCTCTTGCACCAGTTTCTGACACTCTCCCCGTTGGAACACAGGAATCCGTCTGGCTCGTTGATGAACAGGTGCTGCACCTCCAGTATTAATCCTGTGCTGCAGCAATGTTGTCTTTCCAATGTCACTCTTTGCTTCTGGAAAGACATCAGCATATTTTAAAAATAGAGCATAGATTTGACGCTTCTGTTCCCATGTCAGTTCTGGAGTGAGTGTCTCTATCAGCTTCCACAAAGCCTGCTTTTTCTTTCCGGATATCTTGAGGTCATCTATTTGTGGCTCCTGCTCATCTTCTGTCACCTTCAAACTACCCACCAATAACGCTTGGCTAGTGTCCATGTGCTCCATTTGTGCCACAATGTCTCCAGCATAGATCGTAATGGTTTCCGTGCCAGGGTTTAAGACTTGTACTGGAACCACTCCTTTTTCAGGTTTTACCACAGCGTTTGCAACATGGATTTGCTTCTTTATACGGCTGGATGCCGCTTCTAAAATCCATGTACCCTTCTGTAATTCACCATGTGCCATCCCTAGCACTTGCACCTCATGCTTAGCGGGTATACGAACTGTCTCCTTAATACTAACAGTAACGGAGGTAAGCAATTGTACTGAGTTTAAACTTGAACCCTGGGACTCACTGCATTTTTGCTTCTGTTGTAATGGAAGGGTCACCCCTCTGCTCTTGATAAAACAGTCTCCTTGAGCTGGGTCAAGAACACAGCCGTGCACTTGAATAAAGTCCAATCCCAGGAGTGCTTCCATTGGCAATTTATCCACGACTATTACGGGATGATGAAACTCCTCCCTGCCCAATCTTATTATTGCATTCCTTGCTCCTTTAACCATCAACGGCTCTCCTGAGGCACTCACTAATCGTTCTTGTCCACTCCAAGGTACTAGTTCACAACCTTCTGCTTCCTCCCAAATGTCCTGCCTGAAAACTGACACGTCTGCTCCTGTGTCCAACAAGTAACATATTGGTCGATTCCCCAAATACCCACTGATAAAGCAATTATTAATCTTTACTGAGGGGACAGTGAGAATTCTAGGTGCTGTGTTCTGCCCAAACCCCTCCTTTTCACAGTGATAGGAGTAATTTTTGTTAACACCTTTTACACCCCTGCAATACTTAGCAATATGTCCAGGTCTGCCACACTTGAAACAGCTAACTCGCTGACCTCGTTCTCGCTTGCCGTTATCTGCCTGAGAGTTGGTGGCCTTTTCCAAACAACGCAGGCGTTCTTCATGGTTGTCCAACTTCCCTTTAATTGAAGAAAAGTTATCCTCTTGAGATACCTTGAGTTCTGAAATACCATTCAGTACCTGTTGCATACTGACAGCCATAGTGCCTGCAGCTTCCACTGGGTTGACAGCTTTTGGCTTCTTCACTGTTTGGTTGATGCTATCCAAGCGCGTTGCTTCCCGTACGGCCTCGTCGAGTGTCTTGGGTGCGCTCCTACGTACTCCAACAGCAAGGTCAGCGTCTTCATCAAGCAGAGTAAGAAATCGGGAAAGAGCGAACCCTTCAGCTAGGCCATCGGAGCTAGGATGGGCGCGAGCAGCAAGTTCTTTGATGTTTTCAGCAACCGTAGCCCAGTCTTCACCTCCTTTTCTCTGGTACGCAAAAAGTTTTTCCTGATACAGCAGCTGTCTTGATTCCGGTTCGAATCGTCGCGTGAGAATTTCAACAACGCCATCGAAGTCTTTCTTTGTGTCCTCATCGATGACCTCAAACGCGCGTGCTGCTTGGCCACTCAGTTTGGCTTCCAACCATATCAGCTTTTCTGAAGTCTCCCACGAGTATAGCTCTGCTAACCGTTGAAACTTCCGGAGCCACGTTGTCCAATCCCCGGCACCCGAGAATTCAGTTGGCTGGATGACTGGGCCCCGCTTCTTTTGCTCCGCGTTTGAAGCACCACGCGATACGGTTTGAGTCTGCTCTGCGTTTGAAGCACCACGCGATACAGTTTGGGTCTCGACTTGGTTTGAACCTTGATCCATCCTGCCGACTACGCCAATGTAACGACGCTAATCCGCTGCTATCAAGAACGCGCACCAAAAAGGACAGAATCCAAAATCATCATCATTCTACGCATGCCGGCGCAATGCAATGTACATGTACATGTTACACTATTATGAGGGGACATACTATCCTAGGATACGCTGTCCGGGGGGACAGTACACTATGAAAAAGGTATTGTTATACACTACTGTATAACAGTGTGTATATAGACGTTATTGCGTATACGTGTGTATAACGTCTCAATACGCAGTGTTATACACCACTAATTGATGTTATACACTAGTGTATAACAACCCTTTTTACACAGTGAGTTACTCCTAAGGGACATACTATCCTAGGAGCCACTGTCCGGGGGGACAGTGGCTCCTAGGACTGGATGTCCGGCGGACGCAGAATTCTAGGATACAATGTCCGGCCGGACGCGTAATCCGGGGGACGCGTAATCGTAATCCTGTGACACCGGACAAGACGTTTATCGTAGTTCCGATCTTTCATGCAAAGGGTTCATTAAGCAGTAAGGTGCTTTTTTTTGCAAGATACTAATTAAACCACGGCAGTTGATCAATTTTCAACCGTCTCTATATAGCGGCTCCTTTTATAAATGTTTGGACTAAGTGTTTATTAGCGTTGTAGTGTTCTGTGATTATTAGCGCTTGCGTATTACAAACGTAACGGTGAAGCTATCGCTGCTGTGAGGAATTTGGGTCTGGTTAAGCAACCACTTGAGCAGTAATGCATTATAATTGTCTGCATGTATGTGAACCTTTTGAGCCTCGTTCTGTTTCTGTGGTCCAGTCGCTACACACATACATGTGTAATTAATTGGGCGTGGCACTGCTACCCGCGGCCAAGCCCAACTAAATCGGATGATCTTATAATGACGTACCACTGTAGCAAATTGTGAACACCGCGACACGCGTCGAACAGATGGTGGGATCATTTACCCCTTCTTCTTCGTTATACAAGAAAGCAACTGACTAACCTAATTGTTTTGTCAAAACCACGTTAACGTTGTTGAAGAGACTGAATAAATTAAAAATTGATCCGGCCCATACTCGCCGATCGACGGCCTCCGGGGATAAGAACAGTTCTAAGCAATGAAAATTACACCGAATTCGTATAGTGCTAGAGAAAAAAAACTATGCTGATCAAGAAAAGTTGGTGATTTGACAATCAAATTAATATTATATTATGAACAATCTACAGGTAGAAAAGAGTGGCGTAGATGGAACGCTGTTGTTCATTTCAAAGGAACCCTTTTTAGTTTAGGCAACAGATGAATGATGCAACCATACCGGTATGTTGCCCTACTCTAATGTCTATGGTATGAGAAAGTGGAGTAGCCTAAATCGTTTAGAGGAAACCATACAAAGTGGTTATCAAATAGCTGGACCAATGTACATTTTTCCTTATCTGACAGGCCGGTGTACATCCAACAATCAACTTAATTAGAACACTTTAATTTCTACATGTAGATCAACTCATTCGTCTTGGTGGTAGGAAAACCAGTTGAGGGTTCTTGTATCAATGTTACCTTACGAAGCTGTAGGTGCGCTAATCAAAATTATCTTGGCTGAGTTTGAACATCTACACTCAATCCTTATGCAACAATCAGTGGATGTTCAATGCAAGTGTGAGAGGTGCCTTGCAGAGGAGATTTTAGATATACCCTTACACTTTTCAGTGGAACGTGCCCTTAGTTGTCACTCCGGAGGTAGCCTCGTCCCCGGGCCCTTTTTTTTTAAGTTGCGGAGGCGTTTCGCCCCCGCAACTTAAAAATAGGGCCTGGGGACGAGGTTAATCTGGACGATTCCACTCAGTCTGCCCATAGATATAACACACATGGATTGGAAACGGCCTATCTAAATGTATGGCGTGACGTCACATCCGCGTTACAGGCTCGTTTCGCGAAATTATTGTAAAGACAAACCTGCCAGTACTCTCAGCGCCACAGTAGCTTTCCCTTGGATAGATAAATGTTGTTGCGAGGTAAAAGGAGGATATGTGTTCAGAGAGATATTTATAGATACAAAAGAAAAGCGATACGAGCAAGATTTATCAGTATATTGGCCCAATTATTGCGCGACCCAACTAGTTGTACCTTTGGTAGTCGTGTGTCCGTACATATATGAAAGCATAAGCCCTCGTTGCGTTCTAACTTTGTCCCTGCATGCCCTCATCCAAGCTGATCTGGAACTCTTTGTACTTAACACAAGATACTGATGGGTACTCGTACCCGTTACATATCTGTTGACTGTTGTACCTGTTTTGAACGTACACTTGCTCCAAACCTGAATTGTCCTTAATACAATGAAGTGATTAAACTGTGCCTTGGTGTTTGTCCCACAGACTTATGATATACCCTTATGGAGATATATAGCTTTTTGTACGCATCCTTATAATTCGAATGAATTTGTGACAAAAGTAGCAAAAAACCCTGCTTCCCAGTCCCTTCGCATGCCTTCAGAAACTCGGATAGAACAGATTGGTACACTGTATTTGTCCATAACGTTATACGTATAGGGCGTAAAACACAAACTTTAAGTCTTGGTCTGGAATATCAGTCAACACCGCCATGCTCAATTGTATTCATTTACTGCTATTCCGCCGTTACGGGGTTACATCTGAAACGAGCCTATTACCATTGAGAGCCTGGTGTTGCCAATCCCTATGTGTTATATCTATGGTCTGCCATAATGAGTTGCAATACCGGCGGAATATTAATTGTCTGCATGTACTCCCAAGTGTATTACACTAAATGTGTAGTAGTTTCCGCTTGCGCTAACGTATAACACAACCGGAAAACCACTGATATTAATAAGCTATTGGTCGCTATAAATTAACCGTGTTTGCAATGCTTAAAGCGCATGCTAATGTAGATTTTCCTAAATTCGATACAGGGCTCACTAATAGCACGATGGAAATGTTTGCCTTCTGCTGGATACTTGTGCTGCCATTATTGTGCTCTCATGGTGCTCCGGTGTACAGAAGGAGTACGCCTAACGACATCCCAACGCTGCAGGACATCAAAGTCGGAGTAGCAGTATTCAAAAGCGTCATCGACTCAATAGTATGTTACAGAAACATACATAAAAATAAAATGCTATTAAACATCAGTGTTATATATATAAGATGCATACACGTATACTTTATTTACTGCCTGTTCCCTTTGATACAGTACTTGCCTGGATTAAGTGATGCTTTGGTTGAGGCCATACAAATGTTTTGCACAGTGGTGAAGGATTTAAACTCTCAGAAATTCATTGCCTCGGAAGCCGACAACAGCTCCGATGTTATCTCTGTTGTCTCCTCAGAGCTGAAAAAATATGGATGCAAATGGGTACCGAATTGTTTTTGGGCTGCGTCATAATTTTATCTACATATTTTCCTTCCTCATTATATACCCTCATGCCGGCATGGCGCATACATATACATGCAGCTGGGTGTCGTTACCAATGACAGCATGGTATGCACTTCTGAGAAGTTCGATCATGTCTGCGCTAGAGCAAATCTGAGTCGAAATGCCAAACGGCTAGCTGCTGCCCTAAAAACGTACAAGACATCGCAAGTTTTGAATGCCTTGACATGGATTGACCTACGGATGAGTGGGAACGTCACCTCTAACGTACTGCAGAGGATCAAAAACATTGCAGAAAAAGCAATGGAGTTTTGAAGGGAATAAGCTGTGTCATGCTCATGTACACTTATTATTTTACTAGACTTAGCCCGTGAAAAATCACGGAGCTGATTGTATAGAAGTCAATGTTTTTTTACATACAGTAATCTATCATAGTCCCACCTATTGTAATATACGGTGACTACGCAACCTATTAAATAGCGCGCGCGCGCGCAATGAAATACTTCCAGTCAGTAACGATAAATATGAACACCGGTCAATTGCCATTGGTCGCTAAGTAGCGTTACCCCGTGAAAAATCACGGAAGTGATTCTATAAGAAGGGCAGAATGTTTTATTTATTTTTTTTACATACAGTAATCTACCACCTGTTGTAATATACGGTTACTACGCAACCTATTCAATAGCCCGCGCACGCAATAATAGTACTACTTCCGGTCTGTACGATAAGAATGAACACCGGTGTCATAGCGGATTTTGTCCCCCCCCAATTATATTGTCCCCCCGGACAGAATCCGCTAGCGGATTATGTCCCCCCGGATAAAATCCGCTAGCAGATTCTATCCCCCCGGACAGAATCCGCTAGCGGATTCTGTCCGGGGGGACACATTCTGCTAGCGGATTTTGTCCCACCTCCGCAGAATATGTCCCCCCCCCCCCCCCCCCAATTGGCATCCCTTTGTGTTTATTAGCGCAGCTTCGTGTGCATGGTCCGACCGATCGATGCACATGTATATCCCAGGCTCTGCCTAATTTGGTCCTGAAGTGAGTCATGTCTAACTGTCACCGGCCGACTGAGGGGACTCACGTACGGCCAATAGCTATAGCCGACAGAAATAGGCTTTGACGGTCTTATAGAATCATTTCAAGCTGTGTATAAGGAATTTCAATAATTAATATAGTATAAGACAAGGGGCTGTCGTACCCGGCCGTCTTCATGACTATTAAAGCTAGCAGCTGCAAAACGCACCGCGTACAACTTAGAAGGGCAGAGGGCCATGAAGTCTGGCGGGGAGATCGATTGATAGGACTGCGGGACTGGGTGGGGGAAGTATACCTGTACAAGATATAAAAATTTAATATAAATAAATTGGAGATGTAGGATTTCTTTTAAAAGTATCAAATTGTGTAAAAAGTAAGGAAACAAGGGATTCCGGAATTAATTTATACAATTATGAATGTATAATTATTAGATAGCTACATTTAGCATGCACAGAATAAAAGGGGGCTATATGCTAAATGTAGGTATCTAATAATTATACATTCATAATTGTATAAATTAATTCCGGAATCCCTTGTTTCCTTACTTTTTACACAATTTGATACTTTTAAAAGAAATCCTACATCTCCAATTTATTTATATTAAATTTTTATATCTTGTTTTATTGATTTTTTTTGGGGGTCTTAAAACGTTATACAGGGAGTACTAATCTTTTTTTTTTTTTCTGTTGGGTTTCTTAGGATTTGCCTGATATTGAGCTAGCTTGTTTGGAGGCTAAAATCAGTTCTCGATTTTGATCGTAGTAGGCCTTCATGCTATCCTTCTTACTCTCAGAATCGTATATATTTATAGTAACAACAGTGACGTTATAACTTTAAATTAGAATCGTACATGTAATATCGTAAACGCGTATCCAGATATCGTCATAAAAATGTATTCGAATAATGGGCGAATTGTCGATGCGGACGACGAATACCTAAGTACCTCCGAATGGAGATTCACAAACCGGTTATTTCGAATAGAACAAATCCAATAATCGATTTTTCCGAGTAATGCTAAATTACTATTCGAACGGATAGGTTTTTGCGAATATCCGAATAACCCGAATAACCTGATAGTGATAACCGGTTACACACCCTAGAATGAGGTCATCGATTGTATGCATGCTTTATAGACAGTGTTCATGTGAAGTTTAAAGCTGTGCGTTAATTATATGAAGTTTGTGAACTGAGGTCATGTCAAGTTTGATATCAAATGGGGTGCAATGCATGAGGGCTGTATACATGACGCGTGTATCATCGTTTATACCTTTCAAAATTATCTGAATTTCGCTCTATACCTTGGTGTCCCTATAGCTTAATTTGATGGTGGTACTGTAAGGTAATGCAGCAAAGCAGATACATGTACAAATCTTTAGAGTGATGAGATGAATAACATTTGAATTTCTTACGTAGATATCAGATCCTCAGAAAGCATTTATAGAACGAGTCATATTATACCACTTCTACCCAATGCCATAGTCTGCTGAATTGTCATCAGGATATGATATATCAAGTCAAAGGAGTTGTTAAAGGTAATAATGCATGTACTACAGTTAAATGTGTCGATTTGAACTGCCGAGGCCTATAGAGGAGGACAGCCTTGCTGCAGGCTGGTGTGCTTTTTAAGCACATCACTGAACCCATTGAATCAGATGCATAAAGCAGCAAAGCACATAAGCATGTGATATATGTATTGACGTCCATATTTGGTTATGTGTTACATAACTATATATGTTAGTCTAAGTTTTGACTGATTGTTCGGGTGGTTGCTATAAGTATATACGACGCGGATGGAAGTGTAAGAACGCATGCATGTATTTTAGATAAACACACACGGAACACAACAATAAATTAATAAGTCAGAGTAGAAATCCATCTCCATAGGTTGGCTTATTAGTTGTGGTATAAATAATAATATTATAACCTACTCACAACTGTTTATTAAAACACTACAACTAAAAGTCACAAGATGTAGTTAGTGAGACACATCTGGCCAAAATTGCCCTGGCATTCTGCCTCAGTTGTGGTAATCCGCCCGTGACGTTGGGTCCGTACGCGTACACCTATCCTGTGGGTAAATGAAACAGATCAGATGTTGTCTGTGTGCTTTTTAACTCATAAGAATGAAATCCATGTCCATAGGTCAGCTTGTAAATACTTATTAGTTGTGGCAACACCCATACTGCCATAGTTAATCCGTGTTGAACATCCGTGCGTAATGTTGGGTCCCTTGTTGGCATAGGGACAGATCTACATTGTGGGAATGAAACAGTTTAGATCTTGCCTCAATCTGGTTTGCAACTCAGAAAAATGATCCATCTCAGCAATAATTCCCCCCACCCCCATGCAGTTGTGGTCAGACCTGTAGTTAATCTAAAATTTGCGCATGACATCGATCCATGTAGTTTAGACATTTGACCGGTTATTAACCCCAACAAGGGGCCATTTGCTTTAATAAAGGTCAAATCCCTCCCAATGCCCCAGGGAGGGGGGGGGCAGTGGCGTATCCAGGATTTCAGCGAGGGAGGTGCTTAAAGTGAGGCCCGATACGAAAAGTGGGGGGGGGGGGGGGGGGGGGAGGGGGGGGGGTGCAGTTCGCTTCAGGTCCGATACGAAAAGTGGGGGGGGGAGGGGGGAGGGGGGGGGTGCAGTTCGCTTCAGGTCCGATACGAAAAGTGGGGGCCTTTGTTTGGCGCACAGCAAATACGTTATCGTTAATAATTATCCAAATTACAATTTTGGCCGAGGGGGGTGCTCAAGCACCCGGAGCACCCTCTCTGGATACGCCACTGGGGGGTCTCACGTAACAATGATAGGTGCATAAATTATTTGTCAAATATAAAAGCGGTACATGGCTTTATTCGTTTCCTGCGAGTTGTGCTATCTACAGACTGCTCGCAAGAAACAGCACACGATATACCGGTCCCTTACGCGTGAATAAAGCTTGGACATTGCGCATGCACCCAAACGGTATACATTGCAAACTCTCCTACCTCGTAGAATTTCTTTTCCTGAAGGTGTTTATCCTTGAGATATCTCTCTTGGCCTTTGGATTTGCCTGATATTGATCTTGTTTGGAGGCTAAAAGCAATTCTCGATTTTGATCGTAGTAGGCCTTCGTGCTATCCTTCTTATTTTCAGAATTGGCTTTGTAGCGGTTCCTTTCGAAAGTATTCTTTCTTTCACGCGCTTCTTGAAAACTGTCACGCTCCTCACATTCAATATCTTGCGACTCGCGATCGTTAGCACAACTGTCATCATTTAACTTGGCTATCTTCTTAGCACGATTCTTTTCTCTTCTAGACCGACGTGACGGCATTTTGAAGAAAACAAACCAGATACGTCAAGCTTTTGGGAGAAACTGATAACTAGAGCACTATATGAAATATAGAAGAACGTGTTCAACCACAAGCAAGGGTTAACTTTACTATATATCTTAACTTTTATGTCTTCCACGGGCCGATAAAATCTGTTGTGGGCTATTGCTAACATAATTAAGTAGCTAAAGATCGAAATTGTGTCAAGCATCACTCCTCTTACGAAAATAATAAAACAAATCCAACTCGGCAGTAAGTTTCTAACTTATTGGTTCTAGTGCTTCCGCATAACGGCTAACATTACGCTTCAATCGTGACAAAGATACAGCGCAATAAACCTCTTATCCGAGTGAATCTTATCTTATCAGATCCGGAAGAAGAAGAAGAATTAGGAGAAACTTTTTTTAAGGTTCGAGGGTGGGAACGAGTGAGCGTTATCTCTGTTGTCCGAGCTTTCTAAACGTCGGCAGTTATACGACACTGTAGATATTCGACGGCTGTATCCAAATACGCTCACTAAATTCCAACTGATTCTACAGCGCATCGGCAATAATGGAATCTGGTGTTTTGCTAATCGTATTCATGACACTTCAAATCCTACATAGGACCTACTAACGTAGGTCCCGATAGTATTTTGCTAATAGTATTCATGACACTTCTCACTATTACATGTACCTTTCGGGCCCGATATGAAAAGGAATGGGGAGTACTGTATGTTTCGGGCCGATGCAAACAGCGGGCGGGACTGTTAGCTTATAGGACCTGATACGTATACCAAGGATTGGGGGGGGGGGGGGGGGGGGTCCTTCCGATATCTCACTCCCTGGCAGCCCTGGTTAAACATATTAGGAAAGGCGGAGTATCGATCACCTACTGTTGACACCTACAGTGTACAGGAAAGGCTATACGTATTGGAGTATCGATCAACGGGAAAAGGGAGGATGGGGGGGGGGGGGGGGGGGGGGGGGGGGACAATTTCTGCGGAAGGGGGACAATATCTGCTAGCGGATTACGTCCGTGGGGGACAATTTCCGCTAGCAGGTTATGTCCGGGGGGACAAAATCTGCGGGGGGACAGAATCTGCTCCGACACCGGTCAAATGCCATTGGTCATTTGTGTGGGAGTGGTCGTTTCTATTGGTTGCTAGGTACGCGTTGCTAGTTGTGTTCAAACCCACAATTGTAGACGCTAGGCGGAGTTTATAAATAGGTGGTTACGGACGTACGGACGTACGGGACGTACGGACGTTGGAAATAATAGTATTAGATTCAGTGTCGTTACAAAAAGCGCAGGCTCGTGCATATATAAACCAAAATGGCACTTATTCGTTGCAGTGGTGCATGTAGGCAGTTAGAGAAAATCGAGAGTTACGGTGTCATAGGGTATACGGTCCGACCCAATTTTCGGTCCGGCGGACCGTATTCCCTTAGGGAATACGGTCCCCCCCGGACCCAACTCCCTAGGGAATACGGTCCGTGTAAAATATTGTACATCCAGGGAATACAGTCCGGGGAAGGAGGCGGACTCAATTCCCTGACAGAAAGGAGATTTGATTTTGACAGCCACTGGTAATCATATATACAGCGTGTATAACTAAAAAGAGATTGAAGTCGATCCTCACCGAAATCGCAACCGTTAGCGTTTAAACAACCACTGGTAATCATAATTAAGAAGCGAAAACGATTCTCACCGAAATTGCAGCCGTTAAGGCAGACAAATTTATAATGAAAACAATTTTAGCCGCCACAGAACAGAAGTTCTAATTGATAATTTGGAAGTTATATAATAAAAGCAATTTAAAACCAAGACAGAAGTTCTTTCACGGCGCAGCCGTTAAGGCAGACAAATTTATAATGAAAACAATTTTAGCCGCCACAGAACAGAAGTTCTAATTGATAATTTGGAAGTTATATAATGAAAGCAATTTAAAACCAAGACAGAAGTTCTTTCACGGCATCAGATGTTTAATGTATATATTATAATGAATAGCTAATTTATAATTTAAACACAAGACAGAATTTATATAATGAAAGCAATTTAAACACAAGACAGAATTTATATAATGAAAGCAATTTAAACACAAGAAGACAGAAGTTATATAATGAAAACAATTTAAAAACAAGACAGAAGTACTTTCATGACAACAGATGTTTAATTGTAGGCGACTGTGCTCCTTTCTTCTGTTCTCGGCATGAAGAGTGTTCTAAAGAATGATTTTTGACCCATTGTCTACTGACAGATTGTTCTTAAAAATTCCTTCAGGATAATAAAAAGTTTATATGGAATCAATTGTTGTATGCATTCTTTGTAGGAAAAAAAACCTCTTTTTCAGAGCATATTTGAACAATATACTTCAATGTAATTTTCATGTCACTAAATCAAAATTGACAAAAATGTTAGTATCCACACAATATTGGCTTACTTGTTAATATACATGTAGGGTGGAATTTTCCCTGCTGTCCACTTTTTTGGTATGATTTTCATAGAAGCACCTCTCTGGCAGGGGTTCCACTGGCTTCACTTCTGGAATTGATTGTCTAAAACTGGGTACTAAATCTTTATATGTATACAGCTTTGGAGAACCCAAAAACAATTATATAAAAGTAATAAGAAATGAAAAGTGGTAATAACTACTGGCATGTTTTATACATTGTTTTGCTTACTGTGTACTACTTCCTCACACTTTGTAGGATAAGGCATGCAAGTCACTTTGCACTCCTTCACACATGGAGACAAGTTGCTGATTCAAAACCTGCATGTACGTCAATGTTTCAAAACCAACAGTTGTATTTTAATCATTTGTGTGCTATATATTTACCTTCTGAAGAGCTGTAGTGAAATCTGAAGTTGCAAGCATGCATGGCTAGGCATCATATCATGAACAGCCTTATATGTGACATGTGGGCTGTTGGGGTTGAAATGTGCGTTAGCACTTGTGTGCTTTATAGCTTACCTTTGAAGAAGCCATTTTGCTAGCCAGGACCAAAGCTCAGAACTGTCTGCCTGTAAAATTAAATATATTGTGAGTTTAACATTAAGCTGGTGAAGTAACACACACAGTAAATCTCAAAGGCAAATTCTCTGCTACACACTCACCAATCATGTAAGAAAATTTCAACATGACATTCTTGGACATTATGTGGTACAATACAGCCTTGCAAACAAAGATGCCGCAGTCTGAATGGTTCTTTTGCTTTAGTTCTGGTGCTTACATGTATAATATGGCAGTAACGTGATACAGCATTCACCCCGTGCACTCTGACATACATTATAAAGTGAAATGGTCCACAAAATTCCATTTCCCAGTCCTCGCATAGTACACATTGCAAAAAGTATATTTGTAATGTTTTGCCTTGAATTGATTCAAAATATAAATCATATATCAGCCCACATTTTGAAGAGACACCAACAACTTAAATGGAAGCCATATACAGTATATCAGCCACATACATGAACGAATGGAAGTGGATCAAGAAACCAGTGGCTTGGAATGTTACACGGCAGAAGAACGTAATCATATTCGCGAATACCTCTTTCCTAAATGAAATAATTATATTATTGGAACAGTTTCCATTCAGTGTGCTTCATATATTATTAAAAAAGAGCAATTTTCACTGTCCAATTATGATTTGAATATTATATGTGTATATGAGGTACCTTTTTTCATTCTTCCATACGATTGGCTGACGTCATTTGATAATCGATTTCTAGCATAGGCAGTCAACAACCTGCATGGAAAGTTCATACACTTGAAACGCAAATACATCTTTCTGCAGCTTTGTGGAATGAGATCCATGCAGGGTGTGTCATTCATAAAACATGAATTGAAGTGCTTAGAAATGTACATCAATATAAGGATGGCATGGTGTGGGAACTTGGGGGTGTATATGAAGGTGCAGCTGGATCTCAGGTGAGTGAGATCTGTGGAATGAATCTTCAGCTGTGTGCAACTGTGGGTACATATAACCTTGGCGAAATTGCGTTAATTAAATGTTACCTCGCTGATAAACTCACTGCCCTGATAAGTGATTATGTCTGATGCTACATAAAGTGCGCTGCAATGATGTGTGTGTGAGTATTGATGGTATATGTATGCATGCCCTTACCAACGACGTACGTCCAGATGCATGTGTGACCAGTATATTTTGGACGCGTGATACGTACTAAAACGCCTTTGTTCTATCTTCTGTTAAAAGCACCGCAGCAGCTATTGCATCTTCGTTCTTCTCTCCCACATACAGCATGCAGAACATCGTCATGGCTTAGCGAGAAGTCTGTCGAACGCTTTCGTATCAGCCACTTCTCTGACTCTGTGTAGCGGCGCATAATGCATGCAGGGTACGTCCTGTCCTTTCGATACGACTCTATACCCACTTCAGCGTTCCTTCTCTATTCCTGCAATGGAGTACAATGTAATTTCTTACTATATTGACACATGCACTGGAAAAGAAAACAACAGTGCATGCTACATTTTAAGTAGAACAATGAGTGCTCAGTCTCAGACGTTCATAACATAACCTACCATTCCACGGCCTTCTTGTTCTCAGTATTACGTGACGCGCATGCACGTGATTTTAAATTGGTGATGTAGGCAATTTAGTAAATAAGGGATTGCAAATATTATATACAGACCTACATTTAGCAAGTTAAATATATAATACATGTAATATTTGACAAATGCTATGCTTAACCATCTTGTGTCTCTCATCTTTTATGCAGTTTGTCTATGAGCGCAACATTTTTTTATATGTGTATCAGTACAATCCATTAGTGCAAGCCAGCAATTACGATGGTTCATGTCGCAAACTTTCATAGCACATATTCATGTGTGTACATCGTTGGCATAAGTGGGAATCTGTGGGATTTCATTCTTCATTTTGTAGCCGTATAGTACACTAGATTAGCCAACATCGCTTGCACGTCCTACTACCAATTCAGCTACTCTCCTCTATCACTAGCTGTAGTGTCTGCTAGTATCTGTCAGGTAGGATATTGATGCAACTGAACTGACAGTCATACTGTTGGAGTGGATCACTGAACTCCAATCTTTCCTTCTACTGTCCCCTGTATAGGCCTATTATATTCCTGAATCATGGGCGGGATGAACTGTGTTGGTGCAAGGTGTTAATTAAGGCTTGTTACGTGTACTTTATACTATAAGTGGTATAGCAGCCTTACTATGGTATGGGCATAAAAGTTATTGAGCAATTCTATACATAGTGTTTACACCCTCTGGAGCATGGAAAGAGAAGCGAGAAAATTGATATTGCTATATTGGCGCGGCGTGAGGATTGATATCGACGATTCGTAGCAGTATTATCACAGGTTTAGGTAAGAATAGATTGCTATTTGCAGTGAATTCTAGTTATTTTAAAATCGTTTCATGACCGTTACCCCGGTAGAAATCTAGTCAGTTTGGTCCATTCCTATTAACGCTCCTTCCTAACTTCACAATCAATGAACAGACTACGGTGAATACGAGTGTGTTAATCACTTAGATTTGGCGATAACTCCCCATTGCTGTGTTTTCTAGCAGTATAAGTTTCTACTGGGCTCTAATATGGGTACTAGTAATAGGGGTAGGATGGAAAACTGTTCTTTCAGTGTGTTTCAAAGGTGAATTCTTATTGATGCACAACTCGGAGGAAGACTGGTGAAAATGTTTGTATTGGAGAGAATCAGTGTGTTAATTTAAAGTCAATGTGTCATGTGTGTTTATACTTACTCTCAGATGATGTATATGTATTGTACTCTTATAGGGTGTAGATGTGCACCTCTCCAAGGTCTCATAGGTAGGGATTTTTAAGGTCAGTGTGTTTGCACGTACCCTCAGATGACATACACCTGTATGTATATGCACCTCTAAGACAAGGATTGGCGACTGTGTGTTTCCACTGGATGGTTATTTCAGGTCAGTGTGTCATGTTTGTTTGCACTTACCCTCAGATGACATATATGTAGGCACATCTTTTTACATGCACACAAAGACAAGCCAGACAGCTTAAAGACATGTGAGGATATTACAAAGAGACGCTGTCCCTACAAGATATGTAAATTTTCGATCAAACCTACACAAAGACATCCAGCCCATACATCACCACTAAAACAGTTAGTTATTCAGTTTTATTGTAATCCTTAAGCATGGCTTTAATCATATACAGCAACTAGTAGCTATCTTGCTAATGCCATGTGTCGAATACACAGTGACACTCAAGATTAAAAAGACACTGGAGGCACAAGCAATATTAATTGATGCTGCCAAGCTTATATTTATCTTTGAATTTCACTTTTTGGCTGATTTAATTAGGTACGAAATTGATTACACTCAATATCAGCATGTCTCTTGACTATTATCCCCCACTCATCCCATTTCTTTTTCTCCTGACACAGGTGTATAAAGGAAGTATGCAGTCACACTTAAAGAGTGTGTTAACCACGAATTAAGAACCAAGTTGTTGAGGGCCCATGCTATGTGTCCCTTTACCTCTTCTCACTTCTTTTCTCATCCCTTTTCTTTTTCCTACCTCCCCCTCTGCAGAAAATATCTGGGCATACGAGCAGCGTTATGTGTCTGTGAAATTCACTTTTTATCATGCACATGATTAAGAAACACTTATGCACCATTCTCTAAACAATAATGGCTGAAGTGTACTAGTTTTATTTTCTTTTTTACAGGTACGAACTGAATTGAGATTTATCCAGTACCCTCATCTCTCTTATGTTCAGTTGACTATTATATGTGTATATTTTTATTTCTTTTCATCTTTTATTAAATTTATTCTACTTCGTCTGCACTTGGTGTTCATATGATTTGATAAAATTAAACAGTACCAAATCATAATGGGAACATATATAAATAGTAACAACTTAGAATAAATATACATGTAAATATACATTTGTATAACAAATTCGTTTTAGAATAAGCATCCCAGACCGAAAACAGTTCGTTGTTACAGACGGAAGAAAACAGTTAATAGCTGCTTATATTGTTGACGACCTGCGATCATTGGCTTTTGCTTTTCGAACCAAATGTGCCAGCCCTTACGTGAATGCAAGGGATGGAATATACATATTACATGCATGTATTTAAAACCAGGGAATACGGTCCGGGGGGGGGACTCAATTCCCTAGGGAATTGAGTCCGGTTAATTGGTTTTGTACAACCAGGGAACTCGATCGGTCCGGGGGACCGTATTCCCTAGGGAGTTGGGTCCGGGGGGGACCGTGTTCCCTAAGGGAATACGGTCCGCCGGACCGAAAATTGGGCCGGACCGTATACCCTATGACAACGGCAGTAACTCTCATATAGGATTTGTGCCGTATCATGAATATGATTAAAAAACGCGATCCGCGTATAACTCACGAACCGAGAAACGGATAGTGTAGCTGTTTATTGCTATCGAGCCACAATGGAATGACGATCATTTTCATGCTTTGTTCAAGTCGCCAGACCGTTTACTTTAAGAGAACAAAAAAGGTCGTAGTTCTCGTTCCCAGACCGTAATTTGTCCATAGTCGTCGTCGTCTTTATGGGTGAGTATAACTCGAGATAGGAAAGGTTTTAAAGAGCGCCAGTTACACCAAAAAATGTAGAAAAATCCTACCGACTACCCCTTGATGTCAGATATACATGTTTGGTATGAAGCAATAATTATGTCCGAGTACACAAGCGTTCCCATGACAATACCCATACGTATAATTAGACATTTATGGTACCATTACTGACGTTGTCAAAATGCCTTCACGGGAACGAAAGAGTAGAAAAAAAAGGGACAAGAGGAATACGTCCTAAATCAAGACTATGAGTTATAGTCCTCCCGAGTTCGGTACGATGCTGATGCTGAATAAAGGCGGGCGACTGCTCGTGAGTCGTGACATGTACAGATCAAATCTGAGCTTATAAGAGGCGGCGCCAAATTCTGACAAGAATGAAGATTCGAGCTTTTAAGAGGCTAAAGATTCAGGCGAATCGATAAACCAGTCGGGCTTCACAACGGAGTCAATATTGTAGAAACTCTTCTGCTGCGCGTTCAGCGAAAAGGGCGCAGCGTAAGCAAATTAAAGCGTGAGGCGGAGACAGCACGCTACAAAGGAAATACAACTACCGCCAAAAGGTGAGTTGTGCATAGAATATTATGGTTTGGCGTGCTTCTTTTAGTCTAGAGCAGCTGGAAAAGTGCTTTACACATTGTGTTGCTAGGTGATGACATGTACAGCTGGATTTTGTCATGCTGCATGATGGGTGTTGCTACACAGTATTCATATTATTGATATAAGATGCATTATTTCTGTTACAGTTATGCTTGTTATGCTTTGAAATAGATGCAGTTCAAGCCACTTTTAATGTCACCCATAGTATACATAGGTCCAGTGGACACTCAAACACGTGACCAAAATCAATGAATATTAAATTTGGTTGGCAAATTTATTATCCGTGCCTAAGAAATGGTTGTTAGTTGCTGTGCGATTGGTTGTAGAAGTCGCCACGGTGAACGTTCTAGCCTTGGATTTTATCGTTTTACATCTAAGAATAATCCCTGACAACAGAAATGGATAAAAGGTAGAACTGGTTGGCCCGCCTTGCCCGTAGCAGACCGTGGCGTATGGTCGGGCTACGCCCAACTACTGGATGCCCATAGTACACTCGCGGATCTGTGGTGACAATATATTGTATCTGGTATCTATGTGTCATTCCCATGTGGGATCGAGCGCTTCAGTTTCACTGTGTCAGTTTACGCTCAGGAAAACCTACTAGTAAACATCCGTCGGGTCCCCAGACCCAGCAATGATTTAGACTTCGCCCTGACTGTGTTCTCGTTTAGGAAGCAAGAAAGATTAAACACTTACCCAGCCATGCATGTGCAGTGACCAGAAAGAATAGAACCGTCAGGTCTGGCTTAGCTATCATCCAAGCTTCACGTCATCGTGCAACATCAGCCAGGTGAGAGCTGCTAGGGCTTTGACCCCTATACCAGTGATACCACGCAGTACGAATGCCATTACGTAGACAGAAGACTCGAAGAAATTGTAGGCTTCGAGCTGCTGGCATGAAAGCAGCTGCTCCTGGGTATACGTGCCAGTTCTTTGATGAAAAATATGCCCATACTCTTTCCTAGTTCATTTGTTTGGGTACCAGGCTAACTCTTTCCGTGGCCACAACGACATATCGCGATGGCTGTTAGATTCCAAGTATGGGACACAACTTAACTGCAGACCAACAGGTTCCAATTTCTGCTTGTACCGACTTTGGCAGCCAGATTTTAGTACGCCGTCCATTAGCATATGTACACACTTGCCAACCAAATTAATAAAACATGAGTATCACGTGATCCGCTGGACCTATGTATAGTACACACAAATAATGCATGACATGGGGTCGACATTATTATGTGGCTTCTACATGTTTTACCAGTGTCAAAGTAAGTAAATTTCAGTATTGACTGCATGCTTCCATCTCCTTAAATCATTTTAGCTATTCCCTGTATGAACCCAATGATAGTGTTCTAATGGAGTATAAAGGTGGCCTTGAAAAGGCTATTCTAAGCAATAGGAAGCATTGCTAGATGAGTTAAATGATGCCTTTTGCCAGACCCATCCATGGTTAGCACAAAAGGTTACCACTAGATCTGCACATGCTGCTGTTAGCAAAGTTAGTGCAGATGCTAATGCTAAGGCACTGAACATTCGAAGAACAAAAGCAGGGGGATTGTTAAAAGATGTTCGTGCTATTAATGCAATAAAATTATCAGAAAATGATATTTTAGCTGGGGTAAGGCATCATAGTGCTGCCTCAGAACCCTATTTCTATGATACCTCTTACAATCACACAAAACAGCATGGGCCTATACCAGTAGACCTCAATGGTAGGTGTGTTATCAGATGATTGTCCAAGCAGATTCACTTGCCTAAAATAGGCAACAATGAGTGAGATAGGGCCTCATGATACCCTCCACCTTGAGTGGATAATACATATATGTCTGAGGCATATATGGGGGACCTATCCTCAATGGCAATTGAATAAAATCACAAAGAAGGTAACCTCAGGAGTTTATAAGTTTGATGTTTGCTTCCATATAGTCAGAAACAAACCATAAAACATGATGTTGCTGGGCAGTGACATGTTCAGTGTTGCTACAGCTGGACATCAGTATGCATAGCATTTTGGTGGGTACTTCTGTACAGCCGGTATAAATGGCTGATCCTTTTCTCTCTACCACTAATGGCCCCTCACCCAAACAAGTGTCTATCACATTTCTGAGTTACATAAATGTACCAGGGCCGGCGCCGCTGTACAAAAAGTGGTCCGGTTGTATTTCCTAGTAATGGTGGACGTGCAGAGGGAGCCGCCCCGGGGAGGGTGCGGGAGGGGGGCACCCCTCCCGCCCAGCCAGGGGGCGTGGGGGAGCGCTGTAAGCTCCCCCATGGGGGGTCTGGGGCGGAGCCCCAGAAGCCAACACTTTTTGCGTTGTAAAACCCTCCAAAACTACGCAAGAAGTGCAATAAAAATATAGTACGTATTACTATACAACTGAATTCACTTAGAAATTACGACAATAGTAGCCATTTTAATGGAACTGTTAGTTTAGTAACTTTGTAGCTAATAACACGCTGATAGGTCCTGTAATGGATCAGACATTGGTCGCCACATGTAGTAGTAGGTGATGCATGTATATGTAGATCGATAACATGTAACGGACGTGACGTACTGCAAGAACATACAGTGATGTAATACAATGGGTCCGAGACCGAGGCAGCAGGGAGAAAAAGTGGTCCGGTTAAAACCGTGCAACCGGACCGGCGGCGCCGTCCCTGTGTACATACAAGTACAGGTTCTGATGAATGCACTTGCCTGTACTAGAGGGCAGGTACACAATGTCATACTGGTACCTGGTTATATTAAGGCAACCCAATGTAAAAAAAAATGAACGGAACAAGATATAAAAAACATTATCTCTGAGAAAGTTGGTGGTACATAGGATTTGAAGGCAATGGTGGTGTAAAAAGGAAGGGAACAAGCAGACTGGAGCAAGGATGATACGAATTTTTTTTTACAGTCCTATATTTAGCAACGTAAAATGTATGTACTACAAATGTGATAAATATAGGACTGTTAAAAAAAATTCGTATCATCGTTGCTCCCTTGTTCCCTTCCTTTTTACACCACCATTGCCTTCAAATCCTATACAGGGAATAATTTACTTTTTTAAAATTGCATAGCAATTTTGCTCCGCAAAATCGAAATTGATTAGTAACTTGGTTCAGTTGCATCGCAATTTGTTCCCGCCGAGATGTGTGATCCCGCGTGCATTTGGATCGCTTTCAGGCGAACGAGTCAAACGACTACTTCCCCCCCCCTCCCCCGTCTATACAAAACGAGGTCACCATCACATTTAAAAGTTTTAATATTTGTCCACCCGTATTGGCACTGTCGCGTAGGCGTTCTGGCATATTCATGTGCAGTACGTACATGTACCACGTACGTTTGCGCGTAAACGTATACATTTTAATTAGCAATGATTTGGTAACTTGATAATTCTATAAATTCGACACCCCCCTTCCCGAAGCCGGCTGTGTACGCTGCGCGCTCATGTCATTCGTACGCGTACGCAATCGTTAATCGTCACATTATAATTGTCGCGATCGCGATGTCACGTGAGTGTGGCTGATGCGACGTGGCGTCAGCTTTCTGATTGGAATTCTTTTGTACCATAAATGCACTCTCTTCGCGTAGCATTTACACTGAGCAACGTGCCTGCAAACACGAATAGATTGCATCGCAGTTTTCTGCGACAATGTTTTGAAGTTGTTTCGCATCTAATAAAAACTGCTTCGCAAAATGCGATGCGAATCCGGTTAAATTATTCCCTGCTATACACCACCAACTTTCTCAGAGAGAATGTTTTTTATATCTTGTTAATATTAAAATTCCGCGAAATATAATGATGATTGCATACATGTATAAATGTCTGTTGTACTCCTTGCAATATGCCATAAGTAGGTACTTGGCGTAAGTGGCGAAAAATTCTATCCGCCCGCAATATATTATCCTAGGATAAATTTTGGCAACATTCCAGACTGCAAGAAATTATCCCACCCTGCAATTTTTTATCCCACTCCTAGAGTTGAGCCGTTTTTAGGATGGTAATCGGGGGGTAGGGGTGAAATGGGGATGGAGGGGGAGGGGGCTGGGGATGGGAGCAATACATTTAGCCAGGACCCCACGTTGAGTCGGTTCCCCCCTCCCCCCGCCAGGCATCCTGGCTACACGTACGGGCCTAAAATACGCACAAGCCGTGGCGCAAAATTTCTTTTTGATCAGCATCAGCTCTTAAAAAGTCAACACAGAGACGCTTAGTGAATGATGCGGCTGGAAGTGAAGACGATCTTGTCACTGTGTAGTTGGGCGCATATAGCCCGATCGTCCTAGCTTCACGTTTTGGCGGAAGGTCGGGCTACGCCTAACTAGATCTTGTGGACTACCAGGGTCGTAGCCTCCAGTTCGGTTCTACGGTATTAACCGGACCACTTACCCCGAAAAAAAATAATAAAAAATAAAATTAGTTCACATAGTTCACAAATGCTAAGTTTCTTTAGATAAAACCTATCAGTCAACAGCGAATTAACATACGCTTCGTAAGATTACATACGCTTCGTAAGATTACATACGACATTCCGCCGTATGTATGTAGGGATTGATCCCACAAAAGGTACATATGTGTCTCCTGTCCATTTAAACCTTCATTCACGCCCCCCCCCCCCCCCACACACACACACACTAAATATAGCAACCAGACCACTTACTAGAGCCCTGATAATGTGTGTATGATGAAGGCTGAAATTCATGTTCTTGTATTCATTCAGTGACCTTTTACCAGTATATTGTATTCTTCTCAGAGTCATCTGCAGGCTCTGCATGCATGACAAGTGGTAGCTAGGTTGATATTTACATGACAAGACAAAATTCGCTAAATTCCCTAAGCCCAACGCTATTTGGCAGAGTATAAATATAAGACAAAGGTGTGTACTTCTCAAACCCTTCCCCCCCCCCCCCCCCCCCCCCCCCCCCCCCCACGTGCCATTCGTTGTATCTTAACGGCTGGAAGTTATTGAATCATAGTTTTGCGCGCGTGGCGAAGGGAAGGTGGGGTGGAGGGTTAAGAAGATCCACCGATTTCTTCATGCACTAGCTGTTTGGAGTGACAGCTGACTTTTGCAAGTAGGCCGCAAAACTTAACCTGAGAGGGGACATTCACTATTCCGTGTTAGGATGAAATTTGACAGTCAAAATCCCCTAGGACATTTTTTGGCAGAGTAGGATAATATTTGGCAGCCAAATTTTTTCCTAGGATAGATTTTGGCAGCCAAATTTTATCCTAGGATAGATTTTAGCAGAAATTTTTTATCCCAGGGATAAATGTTTGCAGCAAAAATTTATCCTAGGATAAATTTTAGGTAGGATAATTTTTGCCATGACAGATCCGTTGTCACAGGAAAATCTGTCGCCCGGAAATTGTGTCGCGGCGACAGTTTTTCCTCAGGAAATTATGTCTCTCACAATTAACGTATAGAGACCGTATATCCTAAGGACATTTTGTCGTCAGGAAATACTGTCGCTCGCATGCTCGTGATTGATAAGTGATACTTTCGGCAAAGGCGTGCGATCTGTGATGATGGGGCTGCTAAAATTTTGAAAAGATAAATAGAAATAAGACAATGCTTATATTCCAATGCATGCAGGTATATGCAATATTAATACCACAACTGACCAATATAAAGCTGTAAGTGCGTTGAAAATTCTGCCACCATGCAGCTACGCTAGAAATTTCACAGTTTTAAATGGAATGCAAGTTTATAATGAATATTACAACATTAAAATGCAGCTGAATATACAAAACGTTACATTGTTACATATCTTTTTAAAACTTTTTCAAAATGTTAAATTGATTGAGATTTGTTATGCATATGCATTCATCTTGGTGCACACCACTGCTAGCTTGTGTCAGCCACTTACATGAATCTCCACATTGGGCATACACATATACATAAATGCATTCAACAAAGACGCTGCTGCAATTATCTCCACTTCTGTGGCCCAAACACCCAGACACTGCATCCTAGATTGCTCCATATACTGTTACTTGCTTCCGTAGGAGGGTACCATGCAGAAAGGAAAACACAGACTTATTAGGTGGTTAAAAAAGACCTGCAGTTTTTGATGAAACTCTTGGGATCCTGTGATAACAAGTGACATATTTCTAAAGAAACAATTTCCATCAGCTCTAATTCTAGTTGTTGCTGCAGGATGATGTGACACATTGATCATTATAGGCTGCTGCACATGTGGATGATTTCCATACATGTAGACAAATGCCAATCTTAGTGAAGCACATATCTCTTTTTGCCAAATGTTGCAAGGTGGAATATAGTTTATCATGTTTATATCTACTATCTGACATGCATGATAAACTTGCACATTGTTCAATATCTTCTAATAAAGCATCAAAGGAAAATCACTTGCCATGGAAATAACTTCTCTTTTTAGTCACCCGTTGGCATATATCATCCAGATCAGGCTGATGAACTCATCAGAAAATAGGGACTGCGATACACTTCAAGTTGGCATTGATAGATTTGAGCCACAATTTAAGTAACTCAGCTATGAATTCTTCAAACTCACCTTGCAAGTCTTCAATTACGATGACAAAATTTCCTCCAAGCACTTCTCAGACACTCACCATAGAACGTACGGTAGCCTATCCATATAAGGCCACATTGATGTCTTTGCTGAACGCATGCAAACTCTCGGTCTTGCAAATCAAAGACTGCATCCTGTTCAGTTTATACTAAAATATATTTAAACGTTATGCTTTGATTAAGGACTTACACGTACATTAAAGTCATGATCATCCTCTTTGGCTTCATAATATGAAATTTCTGGCAGAATTTTCAACGCACTTACAGGTTTATATTGTCGGGTCAGTTGTCATGGATTCGGTATCTCATATACCTGCATGCATCCCCGGCTTTCAAAATTTTCGCACCCCCATCATCACAGATCGCACGCCTTTGCCGAATGTATCGATTAGCGATCACGAGCATGCGAGCGACAGTATTTCCTGACGACAGAATTTCCTTAGGGTATACGGTCGCTACGTTAATAATTTCCTAAGGATAAACTGCGGTCGCCGCGACACAATTTCCGGGCGACAGATTTTCCTGTGACACCGTAAATTGATGATCTAAAACTACGTGGACATAAGGCCACTTTGAATTGCAAAGTTGGTTCCCGTCCGGTCTATAGACTCGAGAGGATGCGGGCGGGCGGCTCCGGAAGTGATGTCACAATTCATTGTATATACATGTATTATGAACGTGTGATGCAGCAATTATAACACTATAAATGCGAGACGCCTCGTGTTTTTACGTGCATGGAGTGGGACGGTAATGAATGTGAATATGTATAGTCTGCCGGACATACAATGATTAATATATATTCGCAGGAAACTACAGTGATATATACGTTCTCAATACTAACAATCACTTCTTCTTAGTACTTCTGCGGGGAATCTTTGGCTTCGAACTGCAGTCATCACACTGAGTAAAATGTTCATCATTTAACATGGAAGGTCTGCTGAGAGGGTCGAAGCTTTGAAGGCTTAATACCTATTAATTAAGCAACTCGTCACAGCGGAGGTACGCGAAACTTCCGGTACACTAATCACGAATCGCCGTACAGTGTCAGTGTACCTCCGCTGTGGCGAGTTGCTGTAAGAGCAGCGAAAGGTATTAGGCCTTCAAAGTTTCGGCCCAAACCGATAACGACTAGCTTATACAACGTGGAAAACAAGTCGAACTGCACTAGAATGCTAAAACGGCGGAACGCTTTGTTACCTCGCAATGTACATATACGTGCCCCTCGGAGCAGTCCAGGACATTAGACATCATAGCAGACTTACAGAAACCATCCACAGTGTACATCGATATCTTTTCTAGTGATGCTGCTTTATGTCATCATTACTACTACTTACAAGCACATCGTACAATCCTCAGTTGAAGGGTTATAGTTTTTCATCTTCTATACAACTATACTTTCCAAGATATTATTGTTCTTCCACAGCTAGAGTCAAAGACGGAGCTATTCACAAGGTCACGCGACTTTCACTTTCAAACAACATTTTTAAAAAATGGAAAAAATTCTTTTCTATTTGAATAATGGAAGAATAAGCATTTTTTTTTAATATCATGCGGGCGGGGACGGGAACCATTATTGCAATTCAAAGTGGCCTAAAGGTATCAAAGATGCGAAGAAACTTGTTCAATTATCTGTGACGACTGCATATTTAGTGAGCCAACTGGTTGTAGTCGAGCATGATCTTTTTTTATGCATTCAATTCGTAGTATAATTTTGATTTATCACAGAATTACTCGTAAAAGCAAAAAAAGCTTCGCCCCAGGCCCCACTGGGGGAGCTATTAACGCTCCCCTTTGCTGTCACGGGAGGGGGCGTGCCCCCTCCGTACCCTCCCCCAGTTTTGAATATATTTATTACATCACTTTCCCTAAACCCTAGATCCGCGGCGCCCCTGATGGTGAAAGACTTAAGGTTAGAACTACAGAATCCGTCAGGCCAGGCGGTCTACTGCTTCCCGGGAGAAGTGACCGGAACGGTTGTAGTCGTCACGGACGAACCCACGTCCTACAACGCTATTACCGTCACGTTGAAAGGATACACCCCGTTGAAGTTAGCCGCACTTTCCCCAGCCGCACATTCCTAAATGAATAAAATTAACATTCCACAAGCGGCGACCGTAGTATGCGCGCCCTTGTGGATATATCCGGATACTCGATACACAACACGGGCGGTTCCTGAACGCTGGACCAAGTGAGGACGTAAGTGTACACATGTACATGCACATGCTGATAGCTATAACTGTGATGACCTACAATACTAGTCCATCACACGGTACGGTGTTTTGTGCTGGCATATCTTACATGTATGTCATAGGCCCCTCCCACGTTAAGACCATGGCTAAGTCCCTTGATGGCCTACCAGGGTAACAGCACAAAAACTCCAAGATACCAGTACACCTGCATGACAGAAGCATCACACATGGCCCACTTGACATATGTAAGCACAAGGTATGGGCTTGGCCCCTCCCACTTTAGGACCGTGGCTACGTCCCTTGATAGCCTACCAGGGTACTTCATGCACAGCACAAAAACACCAAGGTAACAGTACACCTGCATGACAGATACATCACACATGGCCCACTTGACATATGTGAGCACAAGGTAAGGGCTTGGTCCCTCCCACTTTAGGACCGTGGCTACGTCCCTTGATAGCCTACCAGGGTGACAGCACAAAAACACCAAGGTACCAGTACACCTGCATGACAGAAACATCACACATGACCCACTTGACATATGTGAGCACAAGGTATGGGCTTGGCCCCTCCCACTTTAGGACCGTGGCTACGTCCCTTGATAGCCTACCAGGGTACTTCACAAAAACACCAAGGTACCAGTACACCTGCATGACAGAAACATCACCCATGACCCACTTGACATATGTGAGCACAAGGTATGGGCTTGGCCCCTCCCACTTTAGGACCGTGGCTACGTCCTTTGATAGCCTACCAGGGTACTTCACAAAAACACCAAGGTACCAGTACACCTGCATGACAGAAACATTACATATGACCCACTTGACATATGTGAGCACAAGGTATGGGCTTGGCCCCTCCCTCTTTAGGACCGTGGCTACGTCCCTTGCTAGCCTACCAGGGTACTTCATGCACAGTACAAAAACACTAAGGTACCAGTACACCTGCATGACAGAAACATCGCACATGACCCACTTGACATATGTGCAGAGCACAAGGTATGGGTTTGGCCCCTTTCACTTTAGGACCGTGGCTACATCCCTTGATAGCCTACCAGGGTGCTTCATGCACAGCATAAAATCATCAAGATGTGTGTGTATGTGTACTTAGTGAAGAGATGTGTGTGTTCTTGGTGAAGAGGTAATATTTGTATGTGTACTTAGTGAAGAGGTGAGTATGTGTACCTGGTGAAGAGGTGTGTGTACTTAGTGTAGAGGTGTGTACTTAGTGAATGTGTGTGTACTTAGTGAAGAGGTGTTGTATGTGTACTTAGTGAAGAGGTGAGTATGTGCATGTACTCTGCTGTCTCACATGCACATGCAGTTTGGCTCGTGCATGGTTCTTCAGGGAGCCTTTCTCTGTTATCCTCAGCAGCAAGCTCTACTTGTGGACTTGACATTTACTGATGTTTTATTTTGTCTGTGTAACATGTTGCTATCTAATGATGATTATCATAGCTGTCATTGATTTGGGGTGTTATTATATCACTAGGTTTTACATGCGACGTTCTATTATAACGAACATATCACTAGTACTCGAACGCACTAGTGAACTTCGCTCTTCAGCAGTGCGCATGCAGATAGGATCATAAGTTCATTTTACTCATGATAATGTGGGGCATGTGAACATGTCAATACTGGAGCTTTGAGAAAGATTGTGCTGTGGTATATGTATATCCTAGTCCATGTAGCCAATGCACATATATGTTCTGGTGTATGCCATATTGGTACTGCAAACACCTTCAGCTCTGCAGCCTTGCAGGACAGCTCTCTCAAAAAGGCTTGGGTTCCCATGCAGTAAAGAGATCAGATCAACCAAATATGTTCCCACGCCTAGATTCTGTGCTAGGTGGGTAGAAATTTATAACTGCACCTTACAATTATACATGCATGGATGTGTTCCAGTAACTGTATCCTTTGAGTACTGATTAACGTGGAGCTTTGGACAAGCAAGCTCTATACTTGTGTGAAATACTGGTATTAATGATATTATAATAATCATTATATCCTTTCCCATAGTATATGTAGGACATAGATGTACTAAACATTTTGTGTACATTATGTGTCAGGTTATATGTATTTATCCTCTTACACATGCCAGTTTGCTACAAGGATAATAAAATGTGGATCATGCTGTACATTACTTTACAACTGCTTCAGTTTTATTCACTGTGTTGTTCTCATTACCTACGTACATGATATGTAGACCATATGTGATAATACAATGTGGACAGTGCTTTCATTAGGTGTTTCCAGTGACATAAAGCCGTTGATAAATGGGCATGAAAAATTGTAAGTGTGTATAATGAATATATATAACCATTGCAAGTTCTGTTTAGGTTTTATTAAGCCTGGGATATGCGAATCACGACAGACAATGCACAAGTGACATTTCCCAGTGTTTTAGTCCTTTACTTCGAGAGATCAATGGTGGCTAATTTGCAGAAAGCACAGAGTAGTGTTATATTACCAAGGTACACAAAAAACACATTTTAAAAGTACTATAATTATGCAGGCACTTTGAAATGTCTCATGCAAAAACCATAGGATGTTCTACTTATGAACTATGTGCTGTAGTGGTATGAAGACACATAATGATTGTATTCTGGTATGTCATAACCCTTTTACTTTCAGCTTCATCATGGAAAATATGCAAACAAGGGGCACTGTAATAATGATAAAGTTATTACATGCTCTTTTACAGATTCCTGTATTGTCAGAAGCAGAGATACAGTGACTCAAATGTCAGGAAGATATCAGCACCTAAGTAGCCATCCAGATATGTGCAGATACTGTTATTTTAATGCTACAAATGTTTCCCTTGAAATGTTTTTCCTGAATTAGAGAATAATGTAGGTAATGCCATATACACTGCCTCTATGAGCACTGTGAATGATGCGTAACATATTACAATTGTTACGATTGATATGTAGTTTATAATTGGACCCAACAACCTGACTGTATGTACTGTTTACCTAAAAATTGAGTTGCCACCCGTTCTTATGATTTACAGCACATTGGTACAAGTTTTCATGCCATTTGTTTTTTCCATTACATCCTTTGAACAATGTTCGGTTACCAGCGCCGCCATCTTGACCATTGTGGAATAAATGGTGCTTTACTAAATAATAATAGTTCATAAAATGTTAACAACAAACGATTTGAGAAAGTTATTACTGGCCGCTTGGCAGGGGCGGATCCAATATTTTGGTCAGGGCAGAGCCGGCGGAAGGTCTAAAATTCAACCCAGGCAAGAGGAGGGGTGTCAAGTAGGGGGAGGGACCGGGAAAGGGATGTGCCCCCTCCCGCGCGAAGCGCGGAAGCTTTTGAAGTATATGTAATTATACATGAAACTAGTCTCGTACCCAGACCCAAGTGTACGTAACGATGATTATCTAGCTTTGCAATATCACCACATAATCGGATATCATTGCATGGATATGTCACTGAAAGGTGCACATGATACAATATAACACAAAGCTTTAATTTATCACGAAGTGAATTACATGTATATTTATTTATTTATTTTTTAAAGCCCCAAAATCTACCCAGGCAATTGCCTGGGTTGCCTAGTGGGCTCCGCCGGCCACGCAGGGGGTTTCGTTACAGGGGGCCGGGAGAGGGGGGATACACAAACTGAGACGCGACTCGCCGAAGTGGCGCTCCGATTCTAATTTTATGCTTCGTAATCGTTCAAATTTGTCAACCCCACTGGTCCGCTTGCGCTACAGCAACTTGGGTAACGTGCGGACAGCTATTTTGGATTAACCGGAGGCAGGAGGCTGTCGATCTGAAACTTTTGTGACCACGGCAGCGTGTACAGTGTGCATGTATTCCTAGGAAAGGTCGTATGAACAAGATCGAACGACTAATTAGATAGCGCTGTTAGATTAGAAGCTAACATGTAAATTGAAGTTTATACTAGAGGCATCCTTAATTCATGTCGCGATTTGTCTATTCAAATCCTCTAAGTCTTGTGGTCAGAGCATATATACGAGCGACTATACTTATATGGCAGATCAGTCATATGGGTGACAAGCCTACAAGCGATGCTTATGCATAGGGGAGACCGGGGCTAAAAGTCACAAATTTGATATTCAACAGTGCCCTTATTATTAAAACATAGTTATTGAAAAATTTAATAACACCAAATAATCTCCAATCATCTTGCTACATAATGGCTAGGCTATTCCAGTTTTTCTGTTAATCAATTCGTTAATTAATTATAACCATTCTAATTGAAGCAGTGCATTTGTGACAACCTGCACTACCACAGCGTAAGAAGTCATGCACACACGTTACGGTTTTACTGTAGAATATGACTCAGCTGAGGCTATAATAAACACAAATTTTAATGCAACGTCCGATAGATGTAAGCAGCATCAGATTTGTTACGCTGCAGTACAACTGTTAAGTTGTTAACAAACTGGTTAACAGTGGGAAACCGGAAAACCACGCAAGGTTTGTAGCTTTGACTTAAGTAATGACAACATAGGGTGACGTTTTAGAAACCCAGACTGAAAACCAATCAGCGCCAGCTTGTTTGTTTTCTACCCATGTAGTACCGATAGTTATAGGCTATTTGCTATAGCCAACTGATAGGCAAGCTTTCGTATTTCCTTAGGCGAAAGGCCTCGATATATGCTAGAAACTGTTAATACATATTCGACTAACTCCTCCTCCAAAGCGTTCGAAAAAACATGCCGACTGCTTTTATACCCAACAGACAAAAAAGTTAGAAACAAACACTGATTCACGCATAACTAAATGCATCGGTTTAAAGCCCATATTGAATGGTTTTCAAAACAGTTTTTAACTTTCTTGTAGCTTAATCCTAACCGGAGAAACGGGCCTTTAAGTACCGATAAAACAATGTATGGCGATTGATGCGGAGATATTATAAAAACTGTGATTCCCGTAATGCCGATATCCAAACGGTCATAAGATTCTTGTCTTTCAACATTTCGATTCCAAATTTGATATGGAGAATGGCATATTGTAGGCCTACACAAAGAATGTGCATGCAAATCAGTACTATTTCCTTATAAGTTATGTGGTGGGATTTCAACGTGCATTTATCGATGAATTATATATGAAACAAAAATTTTGACGTCCGTTTGAATGTTTCAAATAAATTAACCCCCCGACACCTGGTGGTTTGTCGCGGTACCGCGACAAGAAAGTAGCGGTACCGCGACAAGAAAGTAGCGGTACCGCGACAAAGTTTAGAAAGGTCTCCACCAAACCCTAGCAATGGAAATATGCATCGGTATATGCTGAATTTAGTGTAAAAATTAATGGGTCGTAAAGATGTTATTTATTCGCGAGATAATAGCAGTTCATTAATGCGCATGCGCAATTTGTGATACTGCTTCCATAACAACGCTACGTGGTGTCTTAGTTTTAATCGTCAATTCTAAACTTTTTTGTTCACCACCTGTACTAAGTTAGTATGAGTGGTTTGGGGGCTTTTTAACAATACGCCGTTGGTAAGAAACAAAACAAGAGTTGTTTGTGGTACTGCCTCACGCTATGCGTGTCGTAGGCGCACCGAATAATGACTGCAATTGTCCTTACTAGTATTTACCACCTTTTAGCCAACAAATTATGCAATATCCTCCATGTTATTGACTTATATTTGATCCTAACCTCTTCTGCCATTTTGCATCAACCCTCGGCATCAACAAACAAATTGTCTAAAAATGGCTACCGGAAACGTAATACACTTGTGGTTTTAAGCAAAACCCAAGCCAGATAGGGTTAAATCAAGAAAGTTTAGAAGGCAATTGTCTAGGTACCGAGCGGTACCGCTGCGTCTAACGTGCGGTAACGCTTTTTATAGTTTGTCCTAAGTTTAATAACGTGCCATTCATTATTGCATTTGTTATCTACCGTCTCACGGCTGTTTCATTCCATTGAAAAGTTGGACATTAGGTCTCGTCCCCATTCCCTGCTTGGAGACAGGCAACTGAACCCTAGTTACCGCATGGCACTGGAATGTGGCTTATCCTTCTTTATCCGTACAACGTAAGCTCACTTTGAATCGATATATCAGTCAGGCGTCCTACGAGGACTAAAACAGTATAAGTTTCATCTTTGTTGTATTTACATACGCGCGAAGAGAGGGCCGAGACTACATGCGCTTTATTTTGAGTTGTTCGTGTCAATAGGCTTTTTTGAGAAATCCGCCCGGCCAAATGAAAAAACTCTTTTAGAAACGTGTACTCAAGAGACGGCTGTATTTGGTTCTGTTTAGGGTGTAACGGGGCTTTTTTTCTGCGCGTCGTGCCAACGCTTTGAAAAAGGCAGATTTATTTACGTAGCGAAGTTGTCCTCTCATATCGTGTATGTGCGAAACACACATAGGCCCTACTAGTATGCTTGGAAAACAAAAATCACACACTATTCTTTGCATTTTCTATTTCGACTTAGCTTTTCTGGCCTCAAAGACTCCAGTTTGGAAACACACTTACAATCAGGTGTACTAGCCCGACCTTCGCGTATATTCGGGCTACGCCTAATAATTAAGTGTCCTTGGGCGGTTGGCCATACTCATATGTCCTGTACGACTGATTGAAATGGTTGTGTGCTTCGTTACCCCATCAGCCCAAAGCCTGCATGCATTCATGATTGCACATGTCCACCCATGGTGTTCGAGTAGGTGCATGTTTACTGTCCTTTTCATGCTAGGAGCCTGTTCTATGGCTTTACCATACACCTGTATACAATTTCTTTACTGCTGCTTCTTGTACTTGCACGCTCTGGAGGGATATCAAACAGTATCATTGCGTATGTCTGCATGTCAAATAAGAGCTCCATTGAAAAGGCAGCACGGGTATATTTTGTTTGAAGAACTCGTTTTACACCCTTATATAGTTCAGTTAGGACCAAATACTCTCTGACAGAACTTCTGGACATGACGTCCATTGCGTGTTTTCCATCATAGATTAATATAGATTAATAACCTTAGGTTATTAATCTATGTTCCATTGTCGTCGTATGTCAAATTTATACAGATGGGTGTGGCGACGTGCATTATTCATTAGTTGCATGGTCCCGAGTAACCGTGTCGTTCTCTCACCAGAAAATAAGCCCCATCATGTACTAAACGCAAAGGTGAAGTACAATGATCGCTCTTTGAGTAGGAGAAGTTTTTAAAACCATCTGCCGGGCGGGTTTCGAGAAAAATCGGTTGCCGCCTGAGCACTTAATGAAGACATTAAAAGGCGTGCCTTCAATAGTACCATGCGCGGCAATTATGGGCCAAAGAAGAGCGTACTTTAACTGTGCGTATCATTCTTTTTAAGTACGAAATTGGTTGTGGAATAGCTCAAAAGCATAATGGTTGTGTATATTGAATTGGTAGTGGCAAGCAGCGCCTCTGAACGTAAACCACAAAATAATTAGCTTCTCTAGGATCCCAAATACCAAAGTACCGTAATGTTCGAATGTGTTCTAATTACAAACCTAATGTCCAGCTCGAAACAGCCGTGGTCTGAGTGTAGTTCAAGCTTTTTTGTTTACTAATACTGTTTAATTGCAAAGCTAATTCCTTATTGAAAGGTTTCAAATAAGGTTAGAAAAAGTGTATAGGTACCCACACATTCGTAGCGGTATCGCGACAGCAGGTGTCGGGGGGTTAAAGATAAAATTACCCCAAATAATAAATGATCTGAACGACATTGGGGTACGTTTTGAATACATTAAATCTGTAAGATGTATTTTTAAAACTAAAAAGCACATGAATAGTACACACTTAACACAAGCACAACTAAATCTTTGTGAATTACATCAATAACAGATTGCACCAATGTAATATAATATTCATGTTCTCCATCATATTCAGTTTCTAACACTGTCCAATATGATACAATTAACTTAGTACCGTTTACTGTTCTTTAAATACAGCATTTTTGTTCATTCCAAGTGAGATGTTCCACTCCTGCTCTATGTATTTACCTAATAACCATGCAGGAGTTTTAACAGCTATTCCAATGTATCTGTTGAGATTTGAGGAAATGTTTCTTCTATTTTGCATTCATTAGGAAGTGTAGACTTTACATGTTTTGCCTCTAGAAACTTTTCCTTGCTTACCATATGGAGAAATTGCCCATACATAGGCGGACATTTAGCACTTTTTTTCAAATTGATTTTTAACACATGTACTAAGTACGATAAATCGGTCTGATTGTGAATCTGTAATTTATAGATTTATATCATGAGCCATTCTTGTACAAAAATCAAGACAAAAAATTAATTTCTACCGCACTAATTTATTCGTAAAGTAGACATGTTACGTAACATTTATTAACAATTATGTCATTTATCAATAATGTTTTTAATTAATGGCCTAGCTCACGAGACGCATACAAAGCCGATGACGTATTACTAATACTAAGTAAGTAAAAGTAATTGTAGCTCCCGTAAACACAGATTGAACACGCACCGCAGATGACCGAAAGGGATGATGTTGGCTTCGTCCAAAGTGGCCGGTCCGCAATTACTAGTAGTTCACGACGGGAGACCGAGTCCCAATCGGGGCCAACTCCCAATATGTCATCATATATGCTCCGCCATGCATATTTACCCATCCTTTCAATATTGGCCGGGTGCAGCGTCCGTTGTGCACGTCACGCCACCAGCACTTTTTATGCCACCTTTCTATGCGGCAATATTCATTATTGCCATGAAGCCTCGATCGCGATCATCGCGGGCAACATATCGTAAAAGCAGAGATAATATAAAGCGATACTTCCTATGATATATGCTATTACATTTATAGTTTCTCTTAGCCCCTTCTGTAGTCAATCATCGACTCAATGTGATATGGGAGATGTAAACGATGGGAGGACCGGCAGCGTGGGCGTTTCTCTAGAGCCGAACACATTGGCAAGCTAGAACCCGTACTTCACGTTTATTTCATGTCAAGATATCGAACTTCTTATAGGTTAATACATCTACCGTAGTGATCAGGTCGACGGCCGGGTCATGCTGCCCTTCCTCATCACTGAGTTACTAGTACGTTTACAAATTGACAATAACCACAAAGACCCTGCTGCACTTCTTCCTCATCGGATGGCTATCACAGTTACAAGCAAGTCTAGTGTCATATTATGAGCACCAAACAAAACAAAAAAAGATAAGTGCCTAAGTAGCATCATATAGATACTTGATGGTAGCACATCTCCGTGGAAACAGTTGCAAACAGACATTTTTAAAAACAAATTCGCAGCTCCTGATATTGAAACCTAGAGGAAAAAAGTGATGGTTATGCATCAGAACAAATGCCCCTACCATAAAACCAAAGCCCTCAGCATCATGCACAAAGCACACTCCATCCCCTCCCAATGCAAAGCTCAACCAAGGCATCAGGACTAGTGCTTGCCCAACAGGCCCCTGTCATTCATTACCCCCCCCCCCCCCCCACACACACACACACATTCTGCACACAGTGTGTGGTTTGTATGACTTATACATGTAACTTCTCTGTATGGTTTCTACTAGAAAGGAGTACAGTGTAGGTGGTACGGAGGTGAAGAGGAAAGACACATGAACACTTAACCTTCAGTACTCACGATAAGTCTAAGTAGATACCATGCAGCCCTGGATCAAGCATAGCCTTGGGGGTGGGGGGGCCTTCTTCCCCCCCCTCCCCCATGGCATATGAAATGCCACCCCTCTGGCAGCAATTGCCCCCCCCCCCCCCCAGCCACACACGCTTCCGTTGATGATTACATATACCTGCGAGTAGATTACATGTTGTGTCATACGTAAAAAAAAGTCCGAATACTTGCTGACAAATGTCAACAAAGCGGTGGAGCACAACAAGGCATGTACAAATGTACCCCTTCGACTGCATCCCCTCCTCCCCCCCAGTTTTCGTGCGCCCTCTGGTAAAACCAAATTCATGTAGGTCCACGGTAGTCCTACATGCATAAGTACATGCCAGTAGTTAGATAGATGTACACATGTACATGTAGGTCTTGTAGATATGGTAGTCTTAGGTAGGTACATATCAGGGTATGTTTATTTTATGCCTAACATCAGATAAGGTTGTGGGTTCCTTTCAAGTTTAATTATATTCACAGCACAGAAGGGCAGATGTTACATGTAGTTTGAAGGGAATACATGTAGACAAAAGACACAAGTAATTTTCAGTACTCAGGTAGGTACATGTAGGTCTATGTAGGTCCATGTAGGGTTCATGCAGGGTAGGTCCATGTAAGGGTTCGGTCTATGTAGGTCCATGTAGGGGTTCATGCAGGGTAGGTCTACATGTAGCTTCAGGGCAGGCAAGGTAGCAGCACTACATGGGCCTCTAACATCAGATAAGGTTGTGGGTTCCCCTTTCAAGTTTATTATAATCACAGCACAGACCATGGGCAGATCTTAGGATTAAGAGTAGGTACATGTATGACAAAAGCCTTCAGTATTCTGGTACATGTACATGTAGGAGCGTGTATGGGCTGGTTATTTATGATGTATAGGCTGATGTATGGGGTATGGTGTATAAGCTAGTGTATGGGGTATGGTGTACAGGCTGGGGTATGGTGTACAGGCTAGTGTATGGTGTACAGGCTGGTGTATGGTGTACAGGCTGGTGTATGGTGTATAGGCTGGTGTATGGTGTACAGGCTGGTGTATGGTGTACAGGCTAGTGTATGGTATATAGGCTGGTGTATGGTGTACAGGTGTATGGTGTATAGGCTGGTGTATGGTGTATAGGATGGTGTATGGTGTATAGGCTGGTGTATGGTGTACAGGCTGGTGTATGGTGTATAGGTGTATAGGCTGGTGTATGGTGTACAGGCTGGTGTATGGTGTATAGGTGTATAGGCTGGTGTATGGGGTCTAGGCTGGTGTATGGTGTACAGGCTGGTGTATGGTGTACAGGCTAGTGTATGGTGTATAGGCTGGTGTATAGTGTATAGGTGTATAGGCTGGTGCATGGGGTCTAGGCTGGTGTATGGTGTATAGGCTGGTGTATGGTGTACAGGCTGGTGTATGGTGTACAGGCTGGTGTATGGTGTACAGGCTAGTGTATGGTGGTGTATAGGCTGGTGTATGGTATACAGGTTGGGGTATGGTGTATAGGATGGTGTATGGTGTACAGGCTAGTGTATGGTGTACAGGCTGGTGTATGGTGTACAGGCTGGTGTATGGTGTACAGGCTGGTGTATGGGGTCTAGGCTGGTGTATGGTGTACAGGCTAGTGTATGGTGTACAGGCTGGTGTATGGTGTACAGGCTGGTGTATGGTGTACAGGCTAGTGTATGGTGTATAGGCTGGTGTATGGTGTACAGGCTGGGGTATGGTGTATAGGATGGTGTATGGTGTATAGGATGGTGTATGGTGTACAGGCTAGTGTATGGTGTACAGGCTGGTGTATGGTGTACAGGCTGGTGTATGGGGTCTAGGCTGGTGTATGGTGTACAGGCTAGAGGCTGGTGTATGGTGTACAGGCTAGTGTATGGTGTACAGGCTGGTGTATGGTGTACAGGCTGGTGTATGGGTTCTAGGCTGGTGTATGGGGTCTAGGCTGGTGTATGGTGTACAGGCTGGTGTATGGGGTCTAGGCTGGTGTATGGTGTACAGGCTGGTGTACAGGCTGATGTATGGTGTATATAGGTATAGGTGTATGGTGTACTGGCTGGTGTATGGTGTACAGGCTGGTGTATGGTGTACAGGCTAGTGTATGGTGTACAGGCTGGTGTATGGGGTCTAGGCTGGTGTATGGTGTATAGGCCGGTGTATGGGCAAACACATCATGCAAACACCAGCACATACCTACACAACACACCAGTACACACCAGACACACCAACCTTCAAAGTCGCAGTAGCCTGCCTCCTTGTAGTCTTTGCAGATGTCAGGTTGGTACTCCCAAAGAACAGTACAGGGGACCTTTCCTAGGGGAGGGGAAAATGGCCCCTACATGTAGAATGCTGTCTGCACATTATCCCGCAATGGATCCCCTATGAAAAAATCTTGGCATGACATGTTCCAAATTCATGCGTGATATGTTTTTGCAAGTGTTCCAGTTTTTCTAGAGCACTGTTGAACATGCTTGCATGTACATGTATGTCATTAAATTGCAGGCATATCACTCTTCTAACTTGCACAGGATGAATAGTTTCTAAAAAGCGATTCCCCGATGAGGCATACCCGCTAATATGCTATAGGGTGTGCCACTTTATAACTTCTCGGGGGAACGCGTGTTAGAAACTCTTCAACCTGTGCAAGTTAGAAGGGTGATATGCCTGCAAGTGAATGACATAAGCATGTTCAACAGTGCTCTAGAAAAACTGGAACACATGCGACAACATATCACACATGAATTTGGAACATGTATGCCAAGATTTTTTTGTAGGGGAAGGTGTGCCCATTATGGTGTGCTCCATTTAAAGTGTGCCCATTAAGGTGTGCTCCTTTTAAAGTGTGCCCATTAAGGTGTGCTCCTTTTAAAGTGCGCCCATTAAGGTGTGCTCCTTTTAAAGTGTGCCCATTGAGGTGTGCTCCTTTTAAAGTGTGCCCTTTAAGGTGTGCTCCTTTTAAAGTGTGTGACATTTTCTGTACAGTTTATGTTCATGCATCGTGTGCTTGCTACCATACATTGCAGACACACACACACACACACAAATACACACACACACACACACACACACAACACTCATGGAATCGTACAATTGTATGCCACAATATTTGGCCTCATCACACCTGCTACCACCTCCCTTGACCACACCCACCTGCTGGCTGCACTCCCTTGTGAGGTCTCCCTCCTCTTGCGGCCTCGAAGTACTCGGTGTAGTTGTGTCCTCTGTATATGTTGTCCTCCATACTATATATGGAAAACAAACAATATTAATTAATCATCATACAACAGACTGAGTTTTGCAGCATAGTAGGAGGACATGAATCACCATGGCAACTAGACATATACAAATAAAAATTTGTTCTGGAGAATAATGCTGATATTGCTGTCTTTACAGGGTTAAAACTCGTGTCACTAAAGGGCTAATATCACTGTATCTGACTGGCCTATAAAGGGTTACTGCAAGTGGTGACCAGTGCCCAGACCTGGTTCAAATTCTGTGCCTTCTCCATGACACCCCACTGGTCCCTGTTCTGTTCTGTCTCCATCTCCAAGGTGAGGGTGGCCTCCATGTCATGCCTCCCTCACAGACTTAGTATGTTGGGTCACCTTGCTGAGTTTGTCCTTATCTTTGTCACTGAACACTCTGAGCCTCTTCTGATGAAGGAAAGTGGAAGGAGAGGATCATGGAAGGAGGGAGGGAGGCGAGGATGGAGAGGGAGGGAGGGAGGGAGGGAGGGAGGGAGGGAGGGAGGGAGGGAGGGAGGGAGGGAGGGAGGGAGGGAGGGAGGGAGGGAGGGAGGGAGGGAGGGAGGGAGGGAGGGAGGGAGGGAGGGAGGGAGGGAGGGAGGGAGGGAGGGAGGGAGGGAGGGAGGGAGGGAGGGAGGGAGGGAGGGAGGGAGGGAGGGAGGGAGGGAGGGAGGGAGGGAGGGAGGGAGGGAGGGAGGGAGGGAGGGAGGGAGGGAGGGAGGGAGGGAGGGAGGGAGGGAGGGAGGGAGGGAGGGAGGGAGGGAGGGAGGGAGGGAGGGAGGGAGGGAGGGAGGGAGGGAGGGAGGGAGGGAGGGAGGGAGGGAGGGAGGGAGGGAGGGAGGGAGGGAGGGAGGGAGGGAGGGAGGGAGGGAGGGAGGGAGGGAGGGAGGGAGGGAGGGAGGGAGGGAGGGAGGGAGGGAGGGAGGGAGGGAGGGAGGGAGGGAGGGAGGGAGGGAGGGAGGGAGGGAGGGAGGGAGGGAGGGAGGGAGGGAGGGAGGGAGGGAGGGAGGGAGGGAGGGAGGGAGGGAGGGAGGGAGGGAGGGAGGGAGGGAGGGAGGGAGGGAGGGAGGGAGGGAGGGAGGGAGGGAGGGAGGGAGGGAGGGAGGGAGGGAGGGAGGGAGGGAGGGAGGGAGGGAGGGAGGGAGGGAGGGAGGGAGGGAGGGAGGGAGGGAGGGAGGGAGGGAGGGAGGGAGGGAGGGAGGGAGGGAGGGAGGGAGGGAGGGAGGGAGGGAGGGAGGGAGGGAGGGAGGGAGGGAGGGAGGGAGGGAGGGAGGGAGGGAGGGAGGGAGGGAGGGAGGGAGGGAGGGAGGGAGGGAGGGAGGGAGGGAGGGAGGGAGGGAGGGAGGGAGGGAGGGAGGGAGGGAGGGAGGGAGGGAGGGAGGGAGGGAGGGAGGGAGGGAGGGAGGGAGGGAGGGAGGGAGGGAGGGAGGGAGGGAGGGAGGGAGGGAGGGAGGGAGGGAGGGAGGGAGGGAGGGAGGGAGGGAGGGAGGGAGGGAGGGAGGGAGGGAGGGAGGGAGGGAGGGAGGGAGGGAGGGAGGGAGGGAGGGAGGGAGGGAGGGAGGGAGGGAGGGAGGGAGGGAGGGAGGGAGGGAGGGAGGGAGGGAGGGAGGGAGGGAGGGAGGGAGGGAGGGAGGGAGGGAGGGAGGGAGGGAGGGAGGGAGGGAGGGAGGGAGGGAGGGAGGGAGGGAGGGAGGGAGGGAGGGAGGGAGGGAGGGAGGGAGGGAGGGAGGGAGGGAGGGAGGGAGGGAGGAGTGGGTAAATAGAGCTTGCCATTGGTGAGCATCGATAGCTGGAGTTGAGTTGTGTACTGTGGAAAACAATGCAGAATGTCATCAAAACTAGCCAATTACATTCATGTGCATATGCATGCATTGCACAAGTACAAGAACTGATTCTTAGCATATATATACATGTACATACTGACTTACATGTACAGAGAGAGGGGAAGAGAGGATTCATAGCCACTCACACAACAACACATGCACACACAGTCATGCATACATACTCACACACATGCTCACACACACAATCACACACACATATGCTCACACACACAATCACACACACATATGCTCACACACACGCTGTCAGCTGTGGGGTATCTGCCATAGGATTCATTTCTTAGGTGCTTGCTATATGGGGTACTTGCCATAGGGCCCATAGCTTCTTGCCATGGAGTACTTCATAGCTGTGTGCAATAGGGATCACTCCAACTCCATACACTGTAGCTGTTAGGTGTCTGCCATAGATTTGAGTTCATAGCTGTTAACTGTGTGATTCTTCATGCATCGCTTATTGCCATAGAGTTCACTCCATACATGGGCCAGGGGTATTCCGTCGCTGCCTGCCGTAGAGTCCAGAGTATAGTACCAGCTTTATAGCTGTCTGTCTGCAATAGGGTCCGTGCACTCCCGTACCTCCGTAGCAGTTAGCTGAGGCCTGTGGGGTAGTAGGCTTCAGTTCTGCCATAGAATCCAGTCCACAGGCAGACTTCCAGGTCTTTAACCTGCATCTCATATCCTCGTGGGATTGATCTTCGATATTGTCGTCTTCGTACCGTTCGAAATCGTCCGCGGAAGTACCGAACCAAAAGCGAAGAGCAGGCCTACAGCAGATTATCTCTGCCTACAGTAAATAGCGGTTAATAAGTTATTTTGCACGTTAAGTTGTTGTGTACATTATAGTGGTGGGTGGGGTCGTGGTTATAGACATCAATTTGCAATACATATTATCATTAACTACTTGTACTTACAGAACAGCTCGGTCTGGGCACGGCTAACTGACGAAAGAGTAGCACGTGATATTATGCGTTTTGGATTTGGGGTGTATCTCACTAACCATTCAAGGGAAGCGCGATTTGAAGGCCCTAAGCTCTGAAAAAATGATGAAAAATAAGTGCATTGATTACTCTCATATAATCCGGTGGCACCGAAGGAAAATATCATTTGGTTGGGAAAATATTGATGACTGAATAAGTAAATGAGATAAAATGAATGGACATTGGAAACCTTGCATAATTAATGTGGAAGTGCGGATATAGGTACCTACGGTGCGTTAAAGTACTCAAAATATGCTAAATAGTCCCCACATAGCAAATCCGAGAGCACCTAGTCAATATAATTTTTATTTCTGCAGTTAGCTGCAGTTTTCTGAATGCGTCCATACATTTTCTATAGACATTGAATTACGCAATGACCGAATACCGCGTAATCCTTTTGACCGCCAATTTCTCGATATGCTTCGCTCTTCTTGAAGTCTATGATGTTGAATTTGTATTCTCAGTTCATCATTGGCTTTTCTTTGTTGCCATGTAAATCTTGCTCTCTTAAGTTTTCATCAGCTTTGCCCTGAAGCCAGGTTAGTGTTTGATTTATTGTACATTTTGCCTTCCCATCAATGAAACCTATATATTAACATTAGGTGCATGCCGAACATAGTAATCGACAAGACCAAGGGTCTGTTCAGATAGCATATTATGCACTTGAGCGGCTTGACTTCTTATTAGCATATCTTTTGATGGGTTAATGAGAGAACCATGCAAATATGGCTCCATAGTTGATGCTCAAGAACTTTAAGAGTGCTTCTTACAGCCACTGATGCAAGCTCATAACTTCATGAAATTGAGATTCCTCATCACTTGTTGATTGTGCTTTCAAACACAATAGAGTCTCATCCTCTTCACTTAGCTTCTCTCCAAAGACATTGGATGTTTCAGTTAGAAAGAAATTGGCTTCTATATCAGGTCCATCTTGGGAACCATTTCAAGGTTAGCCTTACATTTACTATTAACTGATGTAAAAGATCTATTTTCCAATCAATCTTAGCTGATTTATTCTGTAAATCATTAATTAAGCTAGACTTCAACCTGTTTTTGCAGTAACACATAATCTCTCTTTGAACTTAAAATAAAACTTCCAGCCAAATAAAATAAAACATTGAATCGATTTCCTACATATCGAATAACAGTCCCTGGCTTAGTATTTTCACAGCACAAAAAGTGCTCAAAGTCACTTGGGTCTCCTGTGCCCTGTTTAAATAGCATTTAACATTTGTCATTGCACAATCACTGCCAAATGTGCAACTTTGTATCCCATTGTCATTGTCATATACTTTTAATGTACTTCTAATCTTATGTGATGTACCATCCAGTGGATGCACATTACATTCAAACTCTAAAAGTGTGTGCTGAAACAGTTCGATCGAATCATATTTTTAAAGCATTCACATGCACTTCAGGCTGATCAAACGGTTTTTGTATGCATGGTTAACGCATCTCCCGCAATTCTATAACTTTATCTGTGGCGAAAATAAATCATTGCGCACATGCAGTCCAAAAATTCTGAAAGTTGCATATAATTACGCTCATAGATCAATACAACGATGCAATGTGTTTATACATAGGACCCGAGTATATACTCTCAAAAAGGGCGTATTTATGTGTCTCGAAGGTCACAATTCTACAAAGAAGTGTATTATAAATCCAATTACTATATCTCCTAACAGAGTATTGATTCCTTTCTATGAAAACCAAATTCTGTGTTAATACGATTAACAATGACATAGCTGTGACACATTCAACGGCGAGCTGAAAATGAGTCATTGCGCATAGCCTGATCGTCCTAAAAGTTTCATAGAGATAGAAATTGCTTGCCTGCAACGTTTTTTGATGTTTTTGAGGAGGAACCGTCATTGGAAGGGTAAAATAAACAACGTTGACTTTATACTCTAATTAGAAAGCAGTACATCCTTAACTTAGATATTGCGTACGATTTTATATACAATACTGCCTGAAAGAGCGCTCAACGCTTCATAATCCAGGCAAATTTGAAGTTTTTTCGTCTTTAAACTATCGAGAACTATATTTTCAAAAATACCTACCTCTCTTAACCTTCGTAAAAACCAGTCACTGCAGATATTTGGATATGCGGAAGTACGTTACGTGAAATGATGTGAAAGTACCTACTACATGTAGACTACAATTATTGTAGATGCGAGAGAGATCGAAAACGAGAACAGACTGGAAGAGATACAACTATGCAAGCCTACATGGTTGGCACTTGGCAGAAGGAACGGCGAAAGACTTAAATTATTGTAAATCATATGTTTAAAAGGATCATCGCTTTTAGACAAGGCCATCTCTCTTTACATAGATAGTTTAGAGCTAGAGATGGGTTGATAGCGCATCATGTAAGCCATTAAGACTACGCGCGCACTCCGTGGTCGCACGAAGCACACCTTTCTTCGCCAAATGAGAAACGTATCTCAATGAATTGCTGAATTTATTTTAGCAGTATACTATGTACTTTAGTGCTATAGTGAATATACATGCATTTGTGATAGTTTCTACGAAAAACTCCTGCCTGGCTATCACGCGGAGATAAACGGAAATTAATTTTTAATTACCTTTTAAAAATTCCATGGCGCGTGTTGTCCTTATTTTTGTTTGTAATGAATTCAAAACGTATTGTGAACCTCTGCTGAAACTTAGAAGTGCATGCACTGCTTGCATTTTTAGCACGGTTATTGTAGCTTTTCCTTGGCAGACAATCAGATTTTCTAAATGTATGGATCATTCTGCATGTAGAGACCGCTGTTACAAAAATATTTCCAAACAGTTTTATTTTTTTAAAAAGACCAGATTAATAAACTTGTAATGAATGATAAATATAAGTATCATGATTTTGTATTTATTTATTTTAAATTTTTAGCACAACAGCTTAGCAAGCTAAGAACAAAAATTAATTATTTGAGACAATAAAATTCTAGTCAACAGCCTTGCATCCTAATAGGCCAGACCTTATAAGCTATACCTACTAAGAGGCATGACCAGTTTCCCTCTTCTTAGATGCTCCTGGGCTGCCAATGTTCATGCAGGGCCACCCCTTCCCTTCATTACGCACATGCATCATTTGAAAATAAATTTTGTCACTACAGTCACATTGTTTAAGTTTGCTCATGCAACTATTTCCCATCTTGTGATAGAGTGTCCAGGGGAGTGGGCAATTGCCACTTTCGTGGCCTGGACAATTTAAGCCATTACAGATTGAGCCTTTTTCTCTGGCTAAGAAGTGAATGAGCAATGCATGAAGCCAGATGTATTCTCAGACAGGGCATCAGAGATATCATCAGTGTCGTTGAATTCATGATTCCATCCATGGCACCTGTACTGTAACCAGCTGATCAACACATAACCATGGGCTCTGGACATCTACCACAGACCCACTGCCATGGGTATAAGCTCATCTATGGTACCCTTCACACAACTTATATATTCTATTAATGCAGTTGCTAATTGCATGTACATCGGATAGCAGCAATTTTTTGATCAAACAGTTCAAATTGCAGAGCAACAAACACGGAGCCTCATGGGAGCAACACAGTGACTAATTCAACAGCCTTGGGTCATCAGAGGCTCCAGGACCTCCAACTGCTCACATTGGTACTGTCTGGTGAGCTATACCTACTATGGATCATCAACAGTTTCCCTCTTCTTTTCAATGTTCTTGGGCAGAAGGAATGTCATTCCTGCTGTTATAAGTGCTACCACTGCACAAAGATCCAGTACAAAGTGAAAGTTCAGAGGCCACCCCTTCCCTATACAGAAACATTATACACATACAAATATGTATCAATAAAACGTAAACTGTATCACTCCATTCACATTCACACCATTTCCATCTACTTTTACAATCACCCACCATTTCCAGTGCTCCAAGCAAAGGCCAGAGCACCAGCCAGAGGGCCTAAAGTCCGGGCAACTGCCACCGTAGTCTGGCCAAAGCCATTCACAGAGCCTCGTGTCTCTGGCTAACAAATACGAGAACATGCTGGTGAACTTCAAGAGGATGTAAAATGTGTGCTCAATACATACCACTGAAGAATTGCCCACCAATACCATGGCACTTGTCAGGGCACTGACTCTGATGTATGCAGACACGAGGAGAGGGCAGAAGGACTTATCATACATTCTACTACATTACACAACTTGCCTGGATATCACAATTAATCCGAATCCAAATATTAAGGTCACCCATATGTAGAGCGGAACTCGTTTCACTGAATTGTCATTCACCAGGTCCGTTTTTTGGAAGCCTTCACAGAATGATGATGTACCATTGGCCTCAAAGGTTACATTATTGTTATACAGTGGAGCACTGTGGTTCATAAAATCTCCACTCCCCAAAGCTGTGTCACTGATGTTCTTCACTGTTGGTACTGGCCCAGTGATGCTGTTTGAGAATGGCAAAAATACACTGCCAGCAGCTAGAGCAATGAGGGCTATTTGAAATGAGCCCCGATATCCACAGCACTTGGCAACAGGAGGGTAGATGACCAGCTGAATGAAATAAACAATCACATACGAATATGAACTGCTTGTAGTGGAATGCAATAATTGAGGGCCAGAATACTTTGAACCAATGTTTCATCTATACAACCAGCTACCATGCATGTCATTTTCAAAGTCCATATACAACACTGTGGTGTGGTGATACAATCACAATTCTGAGTGATTACATGTAATTGAATTTGTTAACTTGTTATTGCATACATTATGTTTTTGATCTACAACAATAAAACACAAATGCCAATATAAGTAATATGCAAGAAACACACAAAGCATTAAATAAAAACATGCAGAATAATACAGATTTGTTTATTATATTCAATCATTTATTCGGCTTGATTTCTTTCATTAATAAATAACTATGACAAAGCATATATTAATATCATACATGTACTCACATGCACACATACACACACAACGGGCATTGGCCCCATTCCCACGTAGATAGAGACTTACCTACTGCCACCTACAGGTAATTTACTTAGCACTTGTACAAAATTGGCCAAGACAATAACAGTAGGCTGCACTTACCATGCACACCACTTGCAGAACAGCCACTGTCATCAGCACTGTACCAATCTCACTGCCATCCATATCATATCCCCCATACTCTTGACCCGTGACCATCATAAGGGGAAACACCTGCACCCAACATTAAACATCAATACACATTATGGCGCTGCATGGCTGCACACGTACTTCATTGGTGACAATGGCCACAAACCCTGCCAGTGCATAAAACACTACCGAGAGAACTACTCTTCTGTCCTTCATTAATACAAGCATGGACTTCATCTTTTTCCGTCCAGCTTCCAGTTTTCTCAACGTCATTGACTTCAAGCCACCTTGTGCATGCACAGTGTTTAATCCAAGTCCACCGCAGCACAAGCACCGTCCAAGTGACTGGAACCATTGAACCATCTCCTTCAGTCTGTGAACGATGGTATGAACAAGGCTCCAAAAGAGCTCCTGTACTTTTGACAGCATCCTTCCAAGCACACCAGGTTTAAATTGAGCATCATTATTTTCAATCAGCAATTCAATGTCCGTATGAGTGACTTCCTGTTCCACTACATGATCGATGTCTGTCTCTTCATTTATTTTGGGGGTTACATTATCTGAGCTATTGCTGGAGCCTGGGTGGCTTTGCGGTGTTAATTCTATGACCTCATCGGTTGGCTGTCCACCACTGCTGTTGTTATTCTCTTGGTGGAGCCGAACCTTGTGCAGGTGCAGTGTCTCATCAAGGAAGAGCCACGAGCCTGTGGGGCATGTGGACCTAACACCACATGGCACTACTTCACTATAGGTGGACCCTACATATCAAGCTGATTAATGCAATCGCTGCTCCAACAAAACAGGGCACAATGTATGGAAACCTGCAGAAAAATGGAACCTGAAAGACTGAATATTTGTCAGCAGGCTGGGAAAGAAACCCTCCAACTACTGAGCCCTGCAACCCAACGACAGGAACATTAAAAAAACACCCTCGAAACATTATCCACTCACCATCGTGCGTCCCACCCCAGAAACTATTCCAATCACTGTGAAGCCTTTTGCCTGGTTTGTGTTGTCACATATCTAAAGGATATAATGCAAAGCTGTTATTCTAACTATGCAGACTATGGAGATATCTGTCCAATCAGTAAAGCACCATGCTAACACAGACCTCTGCTAGACTTGATTTGGTGACTCCGGCAATCCCATCAGCAAATCCCCAAAGCACCCGTGAAGACACAGCCCAGGCAAAGTTCTGGCTGAATCCAAACAGCAAAATCGAAAGCAGAGTTCCAAGGATGTTAACAAGTATCACGGGCCTTCTTCCCCAGATGTCAGATGCCCAGCCCCACAGTAGGCTGCTGACAAGATTGCCAATGAAGTAGGCACTCCCTAGATAGCCGGCCATTTGGCCTAAATGAGATGAAAGGGGAGTAGGGAGTGGGAGTGCATTGGAATTACATGTAGTGCTCATATATGAATACTGGCATAGCCATAGCTAGCAGATTAAATGTGTAAAGAATTGATCCTCCATTTATGAGAGGCTGTGAGATAATGCATGGATACCACCAATGCATTACTACACATGCGCATGCACTATAGCTAGTAGGATGGAATGACAGCCAGCCTAGATTTTTAACCATATCACTACAAACAGGTACAGGATTTGTTGTGCATTTTTATACTCTCCTTTCCTTTGAGTGACCCATGACATGAATTATACTTTCAGATGTCAAAATCGATGCACTTAGCATTGTCCATATTTTTGTGATAGAGCATGTAAAAAAAAATTTCATGCTGTTCCTAATGACTTCATAAAATGTACAACTGCCTGCTCTGGGCTTATTGTACATTAAGAAGCTAAGGTGGGTGCATGATACAATCTATGCATGCAATAGCACAATGAGGTGGTACCTGTAGTGCACTGGTATATGCACATGCATGTGGTATGCACATGCACATGTATGTAGTGGGAAGTGAGAAACTTGTGTACAGAAATATCATTATCTTAGAACAACCAATATGGCTATAGGCCCCATGCATGCCCGCGGCAACATATAAGTACCTAGCTCTTCTCTTGGTAGCTCTGGGAAGAAGTCGTGCACCATAAATGGCAGAAATGGGAATATCACCATGGAACCTGCATGAGAGGATCATAAAAGTGTGCACATATCTAGTGGACACTCTGCCAGGGACTGCAACAAAGAGGGTGCATGTGAATTTAAGTTTGGGACCCATTATAATTGGGTCCAAAATGAATCTCTTTTTTCATCACACGGTTGGGCTGGTGGGTTATTTACATAACAATGTGCTTGATATAAATTGTCCTTGAATATATTTGCGTTGAATACATTGGTCTGAATAATAATATATTCACCTTGAATAGGCCTACATGCACGCATGCACACACGCACACACACGTATAGCTGAGTGCAATACATGAATGTTTATGTTTATGTGCAGCCCAACAGCAGGAGAAAAACTCACCAAACATGCTCACAAAGACAGATGTAGAAATCACAAATATCTGAAAAGTAGGCCATTTAAAAATAATAAGAAGAACACTTTCCAGCTTACCGGCAAAGTTACATGTGATGTGGCATATTGGTACACAAAAATAATAAGCAATATTATCAGCTCACTAATTTGCAAGGAGCACAACAAGTGTATATATATCAGCGTTAGGAAACCTATAACATTTGTTATAAGTGTTACTTGGCATGACTTGAACCTAGAGATGTTTGTGTATATTGCCGCATTGGGAAAAGGGGACATTTTAAAGCAACCTATCATAGCCATAACACACCGGACTATGGTAAGCGACAAACTGTTCATTGTGAACAGGCCACCAAACCAACCAAAAACAAAGTTGCACCAGCAGAGAGTTCACTACTCGTGTTACAGCGTACATCACTTAAACCTTGCTTATACGACGCTGCATTTTCTTTTGCAGGTACGTAATCCACATGATATCAAGTAACGACCATAAAATTAAGAACTTGGACTGTTATTGTTCGCATAGACCCAAGCCCGCGAAAGTTCGAACTTTTGACTTGAATTCACACGTTCGTGTCTACGTCAGGTGGTGTTGCCAACACTTATATTCAAAGTACGATAATTGAAGTTATAATGCCCGACGCTATGCATAATGGGATGGAATACTACCTTTGCAATGCAATTTTCTGCATGCAGTTGCAGTGTGCAGATGTGTATGTATACCGGGGTATATAGAGGCCTACCATTAGACAACCGCACATAAAGAGGGTACTCATCCCGCGGTGTACTAATTATGCTATTAATTGTGTACACAACACGCGGGCATTGGCTTGAAGTGCGACGCATTGCGTGTGTTGCTAAGCATGGCGATAGTCATGTTAATTGCTATACGTTATATCTTTTACTGTTTTAGCGCGGGGGCGCTCACCTTAAAAATGGGTAGGGGGGTGGTCTTTGGTTTCTCTTCGGTAAGACGAATTTGCCTCTTTCGATAGCAACAGCAAAGCGGAGCACATGAAGGTTTCAGACTCATGACAGCGATCGATCGATATAGCGACATGGAAACGCCCAACTTGATTATAAAGCTATAATTATGCGTAACTATTAATTAACTTTACCGCTCGTACCACAATTTACCGGATTATACGATGGCTAAAACGTCATAGCATGCTAATTGACTTATGCTGCACATAAATAGTGACACATACACACACATGCAGACAAAATGCACCAACATAAAATCTCAAGATATGTGATCATCGGTCCTTGGTATGAGTGCCCTCTTTGTTTCAATGGACTTGGGCAGCAGAAAGGTAAGCAGATCGATCAAGACCATACTCCCAGCACAAATATAAAACAGGAAGTGGAAATTGAGGGGCCAGTCCAGCCCTATAATAAACGAGGGAAGGACGTGTGTGTGTGTGTGTGTGTGTGTGTGTGTGTGTGTGTGTGTGTGTGTGTGTGTGTGTGTGTGCATGTGTGTATGTGTGTGTGTGCATGTGTGTGTGTGTGTGTGCAAGGCAATGTGTGCGTAAAGTGCATTAGCTTACATCTATAAACCACTCACCATTCCCTTCAGTCCAAGCAAAAAACAGAGCCCCACACAGAGGGCCAATGGTACGCGAGATGGCCACAAGAGCTTGGGCATATCCATTCACTGTGCCCAACGTCTCGGGCTATACAATGCGTGCACACGGAGATAACAGGCAGTGCAAAGCACAGTCAATGTGCAATGCCTAGAGCACTGGTGGTGTGCATCAACATACTCACCCTTGTGGAGTTCCCCACCATGACCATCACACTGGTGAATGCAGTTTGCCTTAGGTACAGGAAAACATGAGTTAACACACACATGGGACACAACATGGCTACAGTGCATGATTACAATGTGTAACATTATTGGAACGCTTACAATGTGTAACATTATTGGAACGCTTACAATGTGTAACATTATTGGAACACTTACAATGTGTAACATTATTGGAACACTTACAATGTGTAACATTATTGGAACGCTTACAATGTGTAACATTATTGGAACACTTATACCTAGCCAGGACGTTCAGTCCGATGATTGCCAGAAGCCCCAGCCACACATAGATTGGAATCCTTGCCACAGAGTTCTCGTTAACACTGTCCACAGCGTCAAGGTAACCGGCGCAGGAAGTGGAGTTGGTGGTATTGAGCAGGCTGAAGTTCCCGCTCCCGGGAACAAGGATACTGGAATTAGTGAAGTTCATCACAACCGTACTGTTTGAATCGTGTTCTGTCCCTGCAATGGGTCCAAGGATCCTGTTGGAAAATGGCAGGACAATGCATGCTGCCGCAAAGACCAGAGATGACAGTCCAAAGGACTTCCGATAGCCAAAACACCTGACGATCCTAGGATAGATCAGCACCTAAGCAGAGGGACATCACCGCTTGTGACCGTGGCAACAGTGCCCCACCCACTGACCAGGAAAGGCATTTGCACTGTGGCCAGTAATATCAGAATGACGCTTATCTCATTGTCATCCATCTTGTAGCCACCATGGTTGTAGTTGGCCACCATTAGCAGAGGGAATACCTATAGTACATGAGTACATAAGATTAAAACATCATTCAAGCATCCTCCTAATTCATAACTCAATACAGTACATGTATGGCTCATTAATTACCAACATTATTATTTTTTGATGTAAAATAATAAAGTTGATGTGTTTTAATTTACAAGTTGAAATTTGGTATATGAATAGTGGCACCCACAATGTTGTAGTATTTACAATCTGGAGTGAAAGTAAAAGCTACAAGCAGGCTTACAGTTTTATGAGTTAGCATGGAAGCCATACCACTTTTGCACATGTGGATGGCATATGTACTGACCATTGCTAACGGAAACTTTAATATTAAGGTCATGCCAATACCAATGCCCCCTCCCCCCTAAAAATTAAAAAAAAAAAAGTTATGCAACAGACTTGGTGTTGCGGAGAACTAAAAACTGGTGAATACCATTAACCTCCAGTTCAAGCATGTAGACAAATAGATTCATACACAGGTGACAGTTGCCTGCATCAAATGCTCACATCATTTATGATTGCAGCAATCACACCAAGCAGGCCATACAGGAGGATTGGAATGGAGACCGTCCTGTCCTTCATGATGGTGACAAAGGTCCTCGCGTCGGACCCAAGTGACTTCACTCTCCTAATCGCCTTCATTCCAGCCCATTTGCAAGCCCCGCCCCTGCTCTGGCAAGTACGACAACAGGCCACAATAGCCAACACACCACCAATGGTACTCTTCACTCTGTACTTCAGTATGTGCCTGAAATCCTTCCAGCACTTTGATGGACTTAAACACTCTAACAAACGAGCAGGTAAAGATTTCCTTTGTGGTGAAGCCATTTGTAGCAGCTGGGAGTCTGAGTCAATGCCATCAGTGATGGAGCCATCTAGATCAAACCTGCCATCAGGATCATAGCAACTGTCCTCGTCTGACCTGCTGTGAGGATCACCACGACTCTCCTCATCTGATCTGCTGTGAGGATCACCATGACTCTCCTCATCTGATCTGCTGTGAGGATCAAGGTGACTGTCAACATCACTCTCTGTTTCCACTTCTCCACTCTCATCTCCGTCCACTCCTACACGTGTACCCCCACTTAAGTACAGCTCTACTTCAGAATCAGACGATGACCCCACCCCTTCAGACTTCACATCACCATCCTTTGCAAGGGTTTCGTCCAAGTACAGCCAGGTTGCTGCACCAGGCATACATACATTGATCCATCAATACAATACAACATTACAGTTGCATCACTAACCAATAGCGCTAACCAAGGAGAGAAATACTCCAACCAAGCAAGGCAGCAGATAAGGGAACTCGCAGAAAAATGATGTTTGGAATGTCTTGTATTTGCGGGCAGGCTGTGCAAGAAATCCTCCAGCAAATGACCCCTAAGGAGGGAAGGAGGAGGAGGGAAGGAGGAGGAGGGAATGAGGAGGAGGAGGGAGGGGAAAGAAGAGAAAAGGGGAGGGAGAGAGGGAGAAGTGGGAAGAGAGCCATGAAGAATACCAGATCTAAGGGCCACTAAGATGCTAGGATCAGCATACCAGCAGCTGGCAAGTGGACCCAACCATTCCAATTGTGGAAAACCCTGCAGCCAGGTTGCTGTTGTCACACACCTGCGACACACACACATACAAAAACAAGCAAATTGCTTGAAATAGCCACATTGGCAGTCCCAGGTTCCCAGTGTAAAAATTAAAAATTATTTTTAAAAAGCCAACCTCTGCAATACACGTCTTACACACTCCGAGCGAGCCATCAAGTAGTCCCCACAGCAGCCTTGCGGCTACGGCCCATGCAACGTTCTGGCTAAGACCGAATACAAGGAGAGAGAGAGCTATGCCGCATGTGTTGGCGATCAGAACTGGTCTCCTCCCCCACATGTCCGAGATCCAACCCCACACCAGGCTGCCGATAAAATTTCCAATGTAGAATGCTCCGGCAATGTACCCTGTTTGTTGCCCTGCAAATGGATGTACAGTACAGTACACACATTACCCCCAAACTCCAGCTTATATATGATGCCTGTTGTGCTTGCTTGTTTTATTCCAAACCATTGATAATAGCTTGAATTGCAGTCGTTGTGTGTACCCCCCCCCACCCCCCTGCATATGCTCCAATAACAAACATCATCCCTATACTCTATGTGTTACCAGATCTGTTAAATGACATGGTGTATGACATTGTCCTGCCTGTTGCACCACATGACATTACTTTGCCACACAATCATGCATGTGCCCCAGCCTACCCACCCTTGACCACAAAAAGCTGGATTTTAATATCAATTGGTTCATATAACTAACTCATCGTCACATATGTTTTAACCCTTGGTGTACATGCAGTGACCCAACTTCAGAAGGGGATGGTCGTACAATCCTCACAAATATATATGTAACTGCCATAGCCACACCCACTGCGTGCAATGCTAATCTCACCTAGCTCTTCACGTGAGAGTTCTGGAAAGAAATCCTGAACCATGAAAGGAATGAACGGAAAAACAATCTGGAAGGCTAATGGACATAAAACGAAAGTAGATTTTTATAGTGATGTGAGAAAATGGCTTACAGATTGAACTTGCGAACAAGACTAAATCGAGCAATATCACCTGAGAAAAAAGGTCATAATTATAAACACCACTGCCCCCCCCCCCCCCCCCCCCCCCCCCCCCCCACTTCATAGTATAAATGAACATGAACAATGGGTTATGCCTTATCACATGATATTATGGGTAAATGATCAACCGACTCCCGCGAAGGAACAAAATAGTGGAAATTATGGACCGGTCTGTTGTGTGTAAAATTTCCAATGTTACTACTACTAGTAGTAGTAATACATGTAGCTATAGTGAACAGAGCACCTAGGTCCACATGCTCATGCACCTACGCGCTTATAATCTGTCGGTTGCCTTGCCAACTGGACGGAATAATAAATACTTCCCAGTAGCGTTAGCAAGATGTGATACAGTACACATAAAGCGAACGATGATGCATATTTCCCTGCCCTTGCTATCCACCGCCACTTCTCGCTATTTACATACATTGAACTGCCTGCTGTTCTTAACAGAACTAGCGTCTATTCATGCATCAATTGCATCTGACCTTACTTACCTTGAACCACGGAAATGGTGTCCGACTGCTGGCATGGGCACTAGCCCGCCAAATACGGTACCTCTCCCTAACCTTCGCCAGCATCGCTATTAAACATCCGATGAGCATAGGGGGCGGCAACTATATATACCGTAAATTATATATTTATTTATTTATGCTGCCAAAAGTGGGATGAACTTGGATGGAACCAGGATCTGTGTGCCCTTAGCAGTGGAAGCCTATGGTGCATGGAGCATAGAAACACAACGTACCGTGTCACGTTTAGCCCGCAGGCTCTGCATCAAAACAAACCAAACGATGTCCAGAGTAATTTCAAATCTGTCTGAACATGTCCCTAATTAAGGCCAACTCAAGAGTAGAAGTGCATTGTAGATGTGGTATAGTTAGATGTGTACAGGGGTGCCGCGGTTAAGGTCAATATTTAACCGTGTAACCGCGATATATCGCGGTTACAGCGTTTATCCGCGGTTAAATATCGTGGTTAAAAACATACGTACAGGTAAGAAGCCAATTTTCAACCCTTAACCAAGCTAGTGATCACGTAAATGTACACTGTCGACGTGGCAGTTCTTTGCTATTAACCCTGGGTGGTTTGCAGCAAGTGCATCGCGCAAGTGGGGTTTGTATGGTATTGTGAATACCTTAATAAACGTTTTACCATGGACATCATCACATCCAATCTCATATCATCCAGCACCATGCAGTCTCCTAGCTTCAGAGGCAAATGAGTAACATAAACAGGAAGATACCAAGGATATCTTCTGCTACAAGTACAAGTGATGATGATTTTAACTTATACTATCTGTATGGTTTTAAAAAGGCAGTCAACAGAAGGATAATGCAATACAGAAAAAAAAAAATTAGTAAGTATATGAAAGAAGACGAAGAACGTGAAATACTTTATGGCTAAAAATTATTTAGCCATTCCTGATTCAACCGCTCCTTCAAAAATAAAGTGCATTTACTGTTGCCACATATCAAAGAAAAGATGCATGTCCTTCGCGCCTAAGTAAGCACATATTTTTCCATCAGAACTCCAAGCAAACTGCAAGCAAGGTTAAATAATCCGCTGCAGGTTTATGCGGAGCAGTGTTGCCGCGAAATAACCTTCATCCTTAATCGTCTATATCGCGATTATATTTATCGCGATATGAGCATTTAATCGCGATACGATATATTAAATTATTCATGATCAATTATCGCTTGGTTATTAAATGTTGGGGTGAATAGTTATAGTTACCACGAAGATATGGTACAGGTATACGTGTACTTACGCTAAATGTACTTGCTATCACAGACGATTTCATGAGCGTTGATCGCAAAACCTTCAAAACTGCCGTATGGGAGGCTCTGGATGCCACAAACGAATCAATTATTTTTTTTAGCTACATGATAGCTTGCGCAATGTTCCCAAGCAGATTGTCAGCAGATATCAATTTCAGAAAATATCATAGTGATCCGTTGTGGTGGAGGAATCATGAGTCATATGTCCCTACCATAGCTAAACCAGCAAGCAAGCACTTGTGCATTTTTGCTTTATTTTCCTTAAGATGAAAAGGTCGCGCCCGTGGGGGCGTGGCATCTTGCATGAAAGGCTGCGTTGGCAAATGCATATTTCTAAGGCAAAATTCAAACTGAACTGGTTTAACTGTAAAAGTAAATCATTTTCATTGATATACGTAAATGAATGCTTATTCTCTGCTCGTTTCTAAATTTTATTCCTGTATATCTTTGTTTACGTCCGTACACGTTTATTTCGCGATATGGCTAAAGATTAATCGCGATATATCGCCTTTCGCGATATAAACATTTAATCGCGATATATCGCCTTTCGCGATATATCGCGGCAACACTGATGCGGAGACTTGATTATTGCTCTCTGTATTCCTTATTTAATGTGGTCACCGCAATGATAAATAACCGCGGTACATGTACATCAACGTTAACCGCGGCAACCCTGGTTGACGTATGTGTTTATAATATCCCTATTTATGATGATGATTTTTTATTGTGCAAGACACAGGCTCAAGATAAAATGGCTCTCATCAGGGTCAAATTCAATCTGCCACAAATTTGGCTTATACTGATGGACTTAGCTGCCTCAGTCTAGTGGCAAGACTAGTTACCACTATTTCAGAATAATACTAATACACTAAATAACTACTTATGAAACAAAGTGGCTAAAACTCTGAAACATAATCTACTCAAACGATTGGGGCAGACTTCTTGTCAAAATAGCTTGTTATGGACAGAGCCAGCACCAGACTAAGTCTGCCATAAAGGTCAGAAGTGACCATAATTTTCGGCAGGGAAGCACAGATACTAGACGCAAGCCAAGCGGCCAAAGGAGTATAAGTGGTGTGTGCTTCTCTGCCCTAGTTGCCACAGATATCAACAGCCAGGGGAACACACACCCAACCTAGTCCCTGGCACTTTGGATCATTCTCGCTAGCAGCAGCTGCAGTCATTCCTGCCTCATTCAGCACAACAGGGGTGAGACAGTGACATCCCACGCAGCTGGCCTACCAACACATCAGCTGGGTGAGTTTGCCTAAGATCCAGTGTTAATCGGCTACCAACCTCCACCTTAACTCCCAGACAAGCACTGTGGCAAAAGGCAAAAAAGTGCATCTCGCAACCAATCATGGCACATCACGACATTACCACCCCGTCTGCAGGTCACTGCATGATGGCCTAGAGGGTCTAGTGCAGTGTCTGGGCAAAGTGGACATATTGAACTCCTGGACAGATCGACCGGTGGGCTACCTTACAAAAACTCCCATATATAAGCGCACAGAATTAAATCCACCTGGGGATCAATGGTTGCAACCTCAACAAGCTTAGATAGCAACTTCAGAGCATCAAGACGTTTGAGACAATGAAATTTGCACAGAATAGATAATCACCTATGGGGCTCCTAGAATGACCATGTGAGGTAGGTGCCATGTTCTTATTGAAGCTGGAAAGGAATGTAGATCATCATGGCTAAAGAGTTCCCACTTGCTTAAATTGATTAAAAATGCCCAAAGATGGACCATATTCTGCTAGGATTGACAAAGCCCACATTACTGATGACTTCTTACTAGCCAGTACCTCCATCGTCCAAGAACCATGCTTGGAAAAGAAGATCAAGGGACTCATTATCTGCATCAATGACAGATAATAATTAATTGTTAAGATAGAATGATCCCAAGAGGCTGTACAAGTTTGGGAGATGATGCCACCCCCCCCCCCCCAATAGTAAAAAATAATTTTTTTAACAAAGTCACATTAGGATGGTACACCATCAGATTGCGATCTACTGATAGCAGCTAATCTCAGCCTTCGTAGTTCTGCTGTCTCCAAAGGAGCTAGCCCTGTGACCGGCTCAAGTCCAGTGTTTGATGAATTAAAATGTCTTGGTTCAATGTCTGACGATGGTGGGGTGGGATCAGGAGTTGCTGCAGGCACTAGAGGGGGTGCACCAGAATCACTGGGGGATGGATGGTTGCTGGGAACAGCTGCTGCTCTCAATTGATCTACGCCTTGTCCAACAGTAGGGCCATCATTATCCTGAATGTTATCTAAATATGTTATGCAAATTACACACACTTACACATATCTGCATACTGTACATGTACATACATACATACACATACACACATACATACATACAAGTACATACATGTGCATACATGTACACACATACACATTCATGTACACTCGTCATGAGCAGTGTATTATCTGTCATACATACATGTATAGTCTAACATTTCACTTCTGCAAAAGCCTGTACGTATTTGTAGATGTTACCTACATGTATATGTAACTCTACCTTCCACTACAGCAGGATTTTGGGGTGGGGCTACTGGTTCGTCCGCCCTTCCACCTCCATTGGGAGCCTGGACTGGATGAGGTCCAACAGGGACAGCAGCCAGCTCAATGTGGTGCAGGAAGAATACCATTGCATGCTATGTGTGTGTGTGTGTATGTGTGTGTGTGTGTGTATGTGTGTGTGTGTGTGTGTGTGTGCGTGTGCGCGTGTGTGCGTGTGTGTGCATGTGTGTGTGCACGTGTGTGCGTGTGTGTGTGTGTGTGTGTGTGTGTGTGTGTGTGTGTGTGTGTGTGTGTGTGTGTGTGTGTGTGTGTGTGTGTGTGTGTGTGTGTGTGTGTGTGTGTGTGTGTGTGTGTGTGTGTGTGTGTGTGTGTGTGTGTGTGTGTGTGTGTGTGTGTGTGTGTGGACATAATGTATTAATAGTATGCATGATCAAGAATACAATGGGTCAGTACATGTACCTGTACAAGAAGCCAATGAAATAGGAATGGGATGAACCAGAATTGACCTCCAAATCTGACAAAGTAACCATAAGGGAGGAAGTGGTAGATGAAGAAAAACCTGGTGGTGAAGAAGAAGGAAGGGGAATCAGGGAGAGACAAGGAGGGGAGGGTGGGGAGAAGGGGGAGAGACAAGGAGGGGAGGGTGGGGAGAAGGAAGGGAAAGGGATAGAAACAGAGGATTGGGAGCAGCCCAGTTATGAGGTGTACAACAACAAACAGGTTCATGACCTGAGGAATG
>OX442436.1:4425581-4495049 GCA_949361645.1 Spongilla lacustris
TACACAGTGCACGTATGCCGGCCACACCCTCAGAACCACAATAATGACCAATAATAGTACCACTAGTAATAACTAACATAGATAAATGTAAGCAGCTACATGTATATGCCCGCTAGCAATAACTATGACACCTAAGTGGCTGTATGAACATTATTAATAACTTGCAGCAGTACCCACAGCATATTGCTCATGTCCTCACCGATGGTTGCATAGGTAGCAACAAGGAAGGGGATTTGAGCAGCAGTATGAATCGGCATGGGGACTCCCTGATTAAGCAACTGCTGGAAATGAGCTGCATAGAAGAAAGATGGGTCGACAAGTTACACTGTATTTCCCACCATCCTTAAGTGTACAACATACACGTGTACATGTACACTACTGAACACTACTGAACACTACTGAACACTTGTACATGCATGTATGCTGCTTACATGTATATGTTACAACAATAATGGCATTGGAAGGCAGGATGTCTGAACTGTGAGATATGGTTGACTTACTGATGAATTTAAAGAAGTGGAAGTGCAGCTGCCGCAGAAGAATGGAGGCTACCAGAGTCTAGAGGACACACACACAAGGGAAGAGAGTCTAAAGGACACAAGGAACATATCTAAAGACCAACAGAATAGCAAAGAGGTGATGCAAACTGAAAAATGACAGACAAGCTACATGGATGTACGAGATTGGTGCATGAGAAGTGTGTATATACATGTAAATATAAAGGTAGTGTACAGATACATATAAAGGTAGTGTACAGATACATATAAAGGTAGTGTACAGATACATATAAAGGTAGTGTACAGATACATATAAAGGTAGTGTACAGATACATATAAAGGTAGTGTACAGATACATATAAAGGTAGTGTACAGATACATATAAAGGTAGTGTACAGATACATATAAAGGTAGTGTACAGATACATATAAAGGTAGTGTACATGTACAGGTAGTACTCACCATGTGGTTGCACATGCATACTTACAAAGAAGAGTGCAGGCAGAATCCCTGATGCATACAGCCACTTGCTCATCCACTGGACTCTGTAGTAGTAATGACTACCTCTAAGAACATCCTTTACGTAGGCTGAGTCTGGAGAAATGAATAAATACCATATTATATTTTCCATGACGGAATTACATTTTACACGTTATAAATACAAGTGCAGATACAATCATGTGACGTGCAGATGCAACCATGTGACGTGCAGATGCAACCATGTGACATGCAGATACAACTGTGTGATGTGCAGATCCAACCGTGTGATGTGCAGATACAACCATGTGACATGCATGTGTATACCAAATCACAACATAGGGCACACAGGAACCACCCACAAGCAACAGAACTTTGTAATATAAAATGATGAGCAAAAAAAGAATTACATTTTAAGATACAAGAATCATTTCTGCATCAATACTTTTTTGATACGTGTATCACATGATGATGTAAGGTTAAAATGGCATTACTTTCTTGTGTAAATCATTTTTTAAAAATGGAATGAAGGTATCAAAATGTAAATTTATACCATCACATACAATAGTCAGCATACCCATTAGCAACTTGGCCATCAGACACTTATTTACGGGGATTGAAATTAGAAGATGGGTGGTCAGAAAACACTCAAGGTAGTATGAAAATGTGCCTGTAATCAATTTTATCACATACCAAGTTTTGTACATTTATTTTATCCTTCATTGCCATCATCATGCCAAAGGAAAAAATATTGCAAAATGTAATTTGTTTATTTTTTTTGTAACATGTATGCATGGCATAACATCCTGTACCATATTTCTGCAATTTAACACCTGGGCTTTATTTTTTTCAACCTTCAGTACCCTGGGTGTTGATTTAAGTATGGACATTATATGAGCATGGGAGTACATTAATTCATAAAAGTTTATGCGTAACGGAGTACTCATTATTAATATGTGAAGTCCCTTGTTTATTAAATGAAACCTTGTGACAGCATCCATGGAAATGTGGCAGTCCAATTACGGCAATATTGTGGTCCATGCACTAATAGAGAGATTTTTTTAAATCTGCGATATTGAAATTTTATCACTGCTGAGGGCTTCAATTTTTCAAGTTGAAATGAATGACCTTTACAGTAAAAATAGAAATTGTGTGTAAAGGAGCAGAGGACATTTGTGGTCAAAATAGAAACGGTAAGGGATAAAAAGATGCTCGTGGACTTATGGTCAGAGACATAAGCAGAGGTATGCAGTATGTAACATACATGTGTCCTCACATGTGTTACACACTGGGACATCCAGAAGGTACATCCAGCTGTGACCAGTTGCTGTAAGAGCAGCGACGGAAGGTCTTAGGCCTTCAAAGCTTCGGCCCAAACAGATAAGGACTTACAAATACAACGTGGCAAAACAATCAAATGTCACTAGAATGCTGAAACGGGGGAGGGGGGGGGAACGCAAAAAAAACTTTGTTTTACCACTATGTACATGTAGTACATACCTTACATGTGTATTTATGCCTGATTGAAACAACGTGGCACCTGTATTGATTACCTTTTGAGATCTACAACAAATGTGTAGGGTCAAAGTGCATGTTTGGACTGTCTGGAATCCAAATGGCTGCTTGTGACCTTTGTCCTCTTGAGTGGTTGAAACATGAATTCATTATGAATTACATAGGATACTTGTAAAAGGAGAGATTTCAAAGGTGTTAAAGGATTCCTTCATACAGGAGTCATACTACAAAGGTCCTATGCTCCTTTACTTACTAAGCGAATATTTCGCTCAAAGCTCCTTTGCCTAAAACTCGATACACGAGTCTGTCTAATGCCCTGGGTGTGTACTGCAATGCACATACCTTATAAACGAAAAGCACCACTATTATAGTCAGTATATAGAGAACATAGCCATACATGAGAAGGTGCCTTAACGTAATAAAGCCTTGTGGTGATGTAAGATTAAGCCCTGTTCAATAGGATGCCATCACTAACAACCCATTAACACCCACTGTCAATACCACTAAAACCTGGCATGACAAACACCCGAGCTATCACAAACACATGCCATCGCAAGCACACTTACTGTGTCCCTCTGGTAGAAGGTGCTTAAAACTGGCAATGATCATCATTTCATAACCAAAAAACAGCTCAGTTAGGAAGAGTCCAAACGTACCACCAAAACAGGTGCTGTTATCTGGGTCTGCACACAAAATGGAACATATCACTTGGTAGTGGTGGTGGTGTTATGTTGTGGTGTTATGTTGTGGTGTACATGTTATGTAATGGTGTACATGTTATGTAATGGTGTACATGTTATGTAATGGTGTACATGTTATGTAGTGGTGTACATGTTATGTAATGGTGTACATGTTATGTAATGGTGTACATGTTATGTAATGGTGTACATGTTATGTAATGGTGTACATGTTATGTAGTGGTGTACACGTTATGTAATGGTGTACACGTTATGTAATGGTGTACATGTTATGTAATGGTGTACATGTTATGTTGTGGTGTACATGTTATGTAATGGTGTACATGTTATGTAGTGGTGTACGTGTTATGTAATGGTGTACATGCTATGTAATGGTGTACATGTTATATAGTGGTGTACATGTTATGTAATGGTGTATGTGTTATGTAGTGGTGTACATGTTATGTAGTACACCACTACATAACATGTACACCATTACATAACATGTACACCATTACATAACATGTACACCATTACATAACATGTACACCATTACATAACATGTACACCATTACATAACATGTACACCATTACATAACATGTACACCATTACATAACATGTACACCACAACATAACATGTACACCATTACATAATATGTACACCATTACATAACGTGTACACCATTACATAACGTGTACACCATTACATAACATGTACACCATTACATAACATGTACACCATTACATAACACGTACACCATGCACCATTACATAATACATATCTGATACCAGTAGTCAGCACACCTCCCATGTGTTACCCTCTTATTCAAGCAGCCTTTATACATGTACATATACATATACTTCTCAATTCACATACAAAAGTAGATGAGCAATTCGGGCTCACCTACATACACTTTCAACACTGTGATGTTAAACTTCCGCCGTGAAGAAGGGCTAAGGCTGAGGAAGCCTGGCTCCTGTGCGCACTCCACCAGCGTGTAGTCAGGTGACTCAAAGTACAGGACTGTGGTGGTAACAGCAAAAGGTGACATTTCCATATGCATATAAGCAGGTGGAGGTGGTTAGAGCACATCACATGCACCAAAGGTACATGTAGATGAATACAAACTATCATAACACATTAAAGAATTTCATGCATGCCTGTATAATCAAATATGGGTGTTGAGTGCTTTGTTTCAAGATACATGTACATGTACAGTGTGAGGTGCTACTATTTAATGGCTGTGTGTGTTTGTGTGGAAATGGGTTCCATACACAAGGGTCCTCCATGCATTAGAGAAAGGCTGAGGGTCCCCCATAGGCTATGTGTGTGTGAGGGTCCCCCATAGGCTATGTGTGTGTGAGGGTCCCCCATAGGCTGTGTGTGTGTGAGGGTCCCCCATAGGCTGTGTGTGTGTGAGGGTCCCCCATAGGCTGTGTGTGTGTGTGTGAGGGTCCCCCATAGGCTGTGTGTGTGTGAGGGTCCCCCATAGGCTGTGTGTGTGTGAGGGTCCCCCATAGGCTGTGTGTGTGTGTGTGAGGGTCCCCCATAGGCTGTGTGTGTGTGAGGGTCCCCCATAGGCTGTGTGTGTGTGAGGGTCCCCCATAGGCTGTGTGTGTGTGAGGGTCCCCCATAGGCTGTGTGTGTGTGTGAGGGTCCCCCATAGGCTGTGTGTGTGTGAGGGTCCCCCATAGGCTGTGTGTGTGAGGGTCCCCCATAGGCTGTGTGTGTGTGAGGGTCCCCCATAGGCTGTGTGTGTGTGAGGGTCCCCCATAGGCTGTGTGTGTGTGTGAGGGTCCCCCATAGGCTGTGTGTGTGTGTGAGGGTCCCCCATAGGCTGTGTGTGTGTGAGGGTCCCCCATAGGCTGTGTGTGTGTATGAGGGTCCCCCATAGGCTGTGTGTGTGTGTGTGTGAGGGTCCCCCATAGGCTGTGTGTGTGTGAGGGTCCCCCATAGGCTGTGTGTGTGTGAGGGTCCCCCGTAGGCTGTGTGTGTGAGGGTCCCCCATAGGCTGTGTAAAGAAAATGCATGCAGATCTACGTACATGATACATGCATCAGCTGATCCAGGACCAGTCAAATGGCAAAAAAGATTATTACTGCACGGGAGTTACGTAACGATCTAGTGGTGCTGACTTGCCATAAGGGTCCAAGAGCTCATATAGTGAGTAGGAATCCAATAAGTACTCCAGGTCCCTCCGCAGTGCTTCTTCCTCCCCCTCTTCCTCCCCCTTCTCCTCTGCCTCCTCCTCTTCCTTCCCCTCCCCCTTCTCCTCTGCCTCGTCCTCCCCCTCCCCCTTCTCCTCTTCATTCCCCTTCTCCATTTTGTGTAGCTCCATTGCTCCACCTGCAGTTATTTCACCCTTATATGCAGCTGCATCACTGGTGTTGCCTATGAAACTGCTGACATTGTTGTTGTTGCCGGTGGTGGCTTGGATACCACTGACCCTCCAGAGTAATGACATCCCCAGCTTGCTCTCCATAATACCAGTGGACAGGGTAGTGAAGCTGTCATGAGAATCATTTTGGGAGCCCAAGCCGGTCAGCATCTTGTAGCGCTTCAGTGCAGCTTTCTGCCTCAGGGCCCACAACCATGAGCTGTTGGAGTAGGCCTCCACCTGGATAATGGTGTCCGATGGCAACGGTCGCTGGGTGACGTGGACCAGACAGTCATCCGGGTACAGAATGTAGGTCCAGTGCACATACCACCACAGTGCCCCCACGAGTAGAGCCTATTGTGTGGGAGGGGCAGAGGGGGAGTAAGGGGAGCAGAGGGGGCGAGAGAGGAGCAGAGGGGAGAGTGGGGAGCAGAGGGGGAGAGAGGGGGGCAGAGGGGGAGAGAGGGGGGCAGAGGGGAAGAGAGGGGGGCAGAGGGGGAGAGAGGGGGCAGAGGGGGAGAGAGGGGGGCAGAGGGGGAGAGAGGGGGGCAGAGGGGGAGAGAGGGGGGCAGAGGGGAGAGAGGGGGGAGACAGGGGAGCAGAGGGGGAGACAGGGGAGCAGAGGGGCAGAGGGGGAGAGAGGGGAGCAGAGGGGGAGAGAGGGGGGCAGAGGGGGAGAGAGAAGGGCAGAGGGGGAGAGAGAAGGGCAGAGGGGGAGAGAGGGGAGCAGTACTTAGTACATACCCAGATGCACAGATACGCAACGTGCCCACACCAATATAAACACATACATACACAAATACTATAACAATAAACAAAAATACATACATGCATACATACATACACACACACATACACGCACATACATACATACATACATACATACATACACATACATATACATATACACACATACATAATACATACATACATACATACACACACATACACACACACATACACGCACATACATACATACATACATACATACATACATACATACATACATACATACATACATACATACATGCATACATACATACACACACAAACACGCATCACATACACACAAACAGACTTACACTCACATACACACACACCACAGATATGTATACAGAATTACAGGGATTGGAAAGATTATAAGATTTCAAGCGCATTTTGATTCTTCATTTACACTGTCTACTACTATTGCCTCTATACTCGACAATGAAGGGCCTTCCATTTTCAGTAATGTCAATAAATCTTTACATTGCCAAGCCTTTCTTTTATGCGGCAAGACTTCACTACATTTAAAGAAGTAGCTTCAACACAGATGATTAAGTTAAGCCAACAATTAATCCCTAGTATCATTATCAATTCATAAAATAAACGTTCTTTCCGAGAAAGTTAGTGGTATATAAGATTGGAAGGAGTAAACAAGGGATTAACGATACGAAAAACAATATATGTACACCTTTACTCCTGTATTTAGCACTTTCTAACTTTGTGTACAATCGTTTGCAAGCCTTCAAAATGGTACACTCAGGCTGTAGGCTACAGGGCAACCCTTGCTGTAGGCTACAGGGCAACCCTTGCTGTAGGCTACAGGGCAACCCTTGGTGTAGGCTACAGGGCAACCCTTGCTGTAGGCTACAGGGCAACCCTGCACAGCTAGTAGTAGGACATGAAACAAAGTGGTATTCTGATTGATGAGAACTCCTATAAAGTGCTGATCTTCTTTTTCGAGCTTCCAGATAAACTGCTTGAACAAAGCGGGAGGTATGCTGACAACGAAAAATCCCTCCTGACAAAAAAAAAAACCCCTCTAAAATCGAGTTACGGATCAGACATGCATGTGACGTCATGTAGATATTTGTGCATGTACTGCAGCTGTACTGTCTACACACACACATACACACTTACACACCATGGGTTAGTACAAAGTATCTGAAAGCTCAATCCTATCTATCATTCATACCGAAGTGTACCGTGCGGTGGTAACCGTCGCCAGTGGTACTGGCGACGGTTACGTCACAGGACAAGACAGCAAGACTGCATTTTATATACCAGTAAGTTGTTAACGTATACAAGCAAAATCGGCTAGAAGTAAGTGTTTGTTCAAACATACAGAGGTCTAGCCTACTCAACTTCATACCGTTATGAGAAGGGATATTTCAAATAGCCAACGCATTCTCCTTGGAACAACATTCAAGTAGAGCGCGGTTATCTTCCTGTACAGAAAGTTAAACATCGCATCCCTCTGTCGCATAATGTCCGGCTCCATCATCTGACACACCGGTACATGATAGTTGAAATAATAGGTACGCTTTAATTAGAATTTGCGAGCAATTATGGTATAAATTTGTAATTTCTAATTAGCTTGTAAGTCAAGTCTGAAGAGAATGAGTACTGCTTTTGGTGAAGCGGTACTACGTGCTGCGGAGCAATGTGATTCATTTAACTTATCCAAAGGTACGGCTATGTTATTAGTATGGACAATGGGACCAGGTAGTCTGTATAGTAGATCTATATAATGTAGATATCAAATTTCTAGAGCAGCTGCAGCTGCTCTAGAAATGTTATGTCTCATAGGCCTACGGGACAGTGGTTTTACCCTTGGTGCGACCGATTTTTGCACAGTCAAAAGAGTTTTTGTAGCGCGCAACTAGAAGTATGGGTTCATGTGAACGGTTACCTACGTGCCGAGGCGTATTATGCCAACCTTTCCAGCAGACTAGCATTTGTACAATAACGATTTCTTATTCATGTTGTGTGCCGCTTTGTTCACACGCCAGACTCGTCGAAGCCTCGCTGCTTGCCCCTGCTGTGCGATGGCATGCAAGTCGGCCTATTGAGGCCGGACATAATGAAGTGTCTGCTCCAATTCATTGAGGTTTTTGAGCCAGTCGGAGGCGTCGATGGAGAGATAAAGCAGGCAAGATTATCGGAGAAGTTGAAGTCTGTCGAAGAGAGGACCGCGGCGCTGCAGGCTCTCTTCCTCCACCTAAGGCACCAGCGTGCCTTTCCCTGTCTTACGGGATGGAGAGACGAGGTACCTGAAATTTTCCGTGTGTGCGTGCAGCAAATAAAGACAGGTTGTGTGACCTGAAGCAGATAGCATATACTTGTGTACATGTATGTAAGTATTGACAATGCACTATAAGTATGGTATAACTATAACATTGCCAGATGAACACACCCATTTCTCTGGCCCGTTCTGTTGTACTGTGCACTCTATTCCAAACTGGGCAGTAAGGGTTAATTGAAATCACACTCGAATCATGTATTGAATATTTTGTTCACATACGTTATTCCTCATGATGTGACCTGGGTGTGTGTGTATATGTTTATGTGTGCATGTGTATGTGTACATGTGCATGTGTATGTGTACATGTGCATGTGTACATGTACATGTATGTATGTGTACATGTGCATGTGTGTGTACCATGTGCATGTGTATGTGTATATGTGTGTGTGTATGCATGTGTATGTGCATGCGTATGTGTGTGCATGTGTATGTGTGTGTACATGTGTATGTGTGTGTGCATGTGTATGTGTACATGTGTATGTGTATGTGTGCCATGTGTGCCATGTGTATGCACATGCATCATGAGCAGCAGTTTCAGCTTATATACAGCAGCAGCCTTTAAGATGTCTGTCCCTCTGCCGCAGGTGTATGCAGTGTCTGACACATTTGGTGGCAGAGACTACTTCCATTGTGAGAGAGCAGCTGCCAGTAGGTGTACATGCCCTCCCCCCCTCCCCCCCCCACACACACACATACACCTTCTCTTCCCTCTGCGGATTAGATTGTTTCACATGTGCTCGTTTTTCCTTTCCAGGATTGATAGGGGTGCGGAAGTATGGGGTCCATGTGAACGGCTACTTCTACACGGAAGGAGGCACACTGGTAATGTGGATTGGTAAGCGGAGCGCACTGAAACCAAAATGGCCTGGGCTGCTGGACAACATAGTATGTGTGATGGTGATAAGTTATTATGTGTGTATGCATATACGTATACATGTGGGTTGAATGTGCACTGTACATGCTTACAGTGTTTATATAGTCCGGCATAGCCATACCCTTGTGTACATCCTCCATGCGCAAGGGTGTGGCTACGGCCAGACTACACATGTTTAGTGTACGTGTGTGTGTGTGTGTGTGTGTGTGTGTGTGTGTGTGTGTGTGTGTGTGTGTGTGTGTGTGTGTGTGCGCGCGCACTTTTCAAGTTACATGTATGTGTGTCTTAGTGCATGTTACAGTGTTTCCCCGTTCTAGTATGCATTCTAGATCCATTGTGGATTGCAATGATCATTAGCAAGGAATTTGAGATATGTACTGTATTTTAGTACATGTACGTCACAAGCATTGAAGAAGTACTCGTAATGATGTCAGTATGGGCCAATGTGTTGTATCAGATGTACATCTATGTGCTTGTTAGGTTCGGAGAGCTGGGCTATAGGGTCTTGTGTAGGGGTTTGTGTGGAGTGGTGTGCAGGGGCTTGTGTGAAGTGGTCTTGTGTGGAGTGGTGTGCAGGGGCTTGTGTGAAGTGGTCTTGTGTGCAGGGGCTTGTGTGAAGTGATCTTGTGTGGAGTGGTGTGCAGGGGCTTGTGTGGAGTGGTGTGCAGGGTCTTGTGTGAAGTGGTGTGCAGGGTCTTGTGTAGAGTGGTGTGCAGGGGTTTGTATTGGTACATGGCATGGACTGCTCCTCTGTGGTGTGACTTAATTTCCTTTGTAGTACATACGTGAAGTCACATGTATTATGTATTTTGGACAGGCGGCCGGAGGTATTCGTGCTGGTCTGGGTGCTCTGGACACCCTGCTTCATGAGTGTCGCGAGGAGGCTTCCATCCCAGAGGAGATGGCCATCAAGTCTAAGCCAGTCGGTGCTCTTACGTGAGTGTGTGCTCCTGCATGTAGAGAGGTCTAGATAGCTTTAAATTGAGAACTGCAAAACGTAAATTTAAAAAAATGTTTAGCACCAATATTGTAACCCCCCATACTAGCTGTACCATTCTGGGTAGCTGTCGTGTTCAACTTACTCTTGTTGGGAACTGCATCAACTGATGACAGCAGCTGGAGTGAATTTTGGCTGCTTAGTTTTGAAGTTGTTTGTTTACTACTAAATACTGTAGGTTGTAGTTAAGACAAAGTTGAGAGAGTGAGGGAAAATAATGGTGGCTAGAAGTACCCTTGTGCTCTGTTTCTCTGTAGGTATTGTCGTGAGTCAGTTGATGGCATAGAACCAGAGACGATATTTGTCTATGACCTCGAACTGCCCAGAGACTTTGTACCCAGACCGCATGATGGCGAAGTGGAGGAGTTTCAGCTCTGGAATGTGGAAAAGGTTATCACTTACCTGACACATGTGGTTGTCACATGATGTACATGTGATCTGAAGATTACATGTACATGTGATCTGAAGATTACATGTACATGTACATCATGTGATAACCCCCCTTTCCATCACATATGGTATAATTTTTGGAGCATAGTCTGGTAGTCATGCCAATACAATAAGGGTTACCTCTTTTGAATGTTTGTAAGTGTTCTGAGTACACAAAAGTTTATCTGTTTGAGTGCTCATGCTTACTTGCATTTGAATGCCACACCTTAGTCCGTTGGTCCTACACATACTTACTTGTGCTGTACATGTGTGGGTGTGTTAGATATCCACATTCGGTTTAATTGATTAAGCTTACATCGATGTGTACACATGTCCATTTGGTTTCTCCATTTAAGTTGTCTCAGCCACTTAGTTGCGAGGTTGTCATAGCACCATCATAATCCATTGGGACCTGAAGGAAGTCAGGTTCATCGTACATTGTCTTGATCACTGTGCAGACTGCACAGCTGTAATGTACAGGTGGTGTACTGCCCAGTGCATTCCACCACCTGCTGTAGTAGGTTGTTTGAAACTCACCTACATGTAGCTAGACCCACACGTCTCACTCGCTAAATAACGCTAGTTATATTAACATGGGGTGTGTACTATGTATGTACCTTGGGGCGACTGCATGGTGCACATCTGTCCATGTAAGATGTTAAATTTAAGACAAGAAAATGTTTGTGGAGAGGTGTTACTATACAAGTATGTACATTGAGTTAGCGTTATGCATACGTTCCTTACATGTGGTTTGTGCCATTGGGGGCCCTGGGCTGTAGCATCATGGTGGCTTCAGGGTTGGACTATACATGTAGCAATGTATCCATAGCAACCAATAAACATAGGTACTGCCAGAAGGTGTGTATGCTCTATAGTAGAGAACCCACCCTCTGGCACTTAGAGTACCTAACTAGGTCACTTACGTAAAATAAATCAATTAACCTATCAGATTGTAAGATTTAATTATGCTGTCGTTATGATGGCATTTGTGATGTTATGCTGTACAAGCATACAGTGTTAGATGCTAGGTAGTGTACATGTATGTGTACAGTAGTGTACATGTATGTGTACAGTAGTGTACATGTATGTGTACAGTAGTGTACATGTATGTGTACAGTAGTGTACATGTATCTGTACAGTAGTGTACATGTATGTGTACAGTAGTGTACATGTATGTGTACAGTAGTGTACATGTATGTGTACAGTAGTGTACATGTATGTGTACAGTAGTGTACATGTATGTGTACAGTAGTGTACATGTATGTGTACAGTAGTGTACATGTATGTGTACAGTAGTGTACATGTATGTGTACAGTAGTGTACATGTATGTGTACAGTAGTGTACATGTATGTGTACAGTAGTGTACATGTATGTGTACAGTAGTGTACATGTATGTGTACAGTAGTGTACATGTATGTGTACAGTAGTGTACATGTATGTGTACAGTAGTGTACATGTATGTGTACAGTAGTGTACATGTATGTGTACAGTAGTGTACATGTATGTGTACAGTAGTGTACATGTATGTGTACAGTAGTGTACATGTACAGTGGTGTTCACCGAAAGAGGGGAAAAATGCAATAATGCACATTTTTGATTTTATCTCATGAATGGTATACAATTATATCATGCCAATTACATTTTTAGATTCAGCATCTACTTCTGAACAGAGTACATTTGCTTTAATTCAATTATAACTTGTAAACAAAACAATGCACCATAGTAAACAACTGCTGGTCAGGTTGGATGTTCAAGGCTGTAACTCCTCTATACTTTGTAGTTAAGCTACCAAATTTTTTTTGTATGTACCCAATACAGGTGAGTACCTATAGTGTTGTGTTGAGCTCTTAAGTCTCACTCGCTGTGGAGATCGGTAGGAAAGTATCGCTTTTCAGAGGGAGGCGTGGTCTTCGTATGAATTCGGACAAATTAGTTTGACTTAAGAATTAAAATTGACTTTTTCTAAATGAGAGGTCTCTGGGGTATCCATATAATTTATAATAATTTTTTGGCAGCTTGCTATCGGCATTAAACAATCCATGAAATCTTAACATTGACCATTTTTCAACCGTTTTTAGGATTTCTCCGTATATCATTGTAAAAATGTAGCAAAGAATCATAGTATTTGCGTTTGTAAGCACTATACGTAACTTTTAAAAGCATTTCTACGTGTAGAATACTTGATAGAATAAGTACAAATGCAAGTATCATGATTATGTGCTACATGTTTACTACCATATACGGAGAAATCCTAAAAACGGTTGAAAAATGGCTTTCAATGTTACGATTTTTAGCATTTCATGGATTGTTTAATGCCGATAGCAAGCTGCCAAAAAATTATTATAAATTATATGGATACCCCAGAGACCTCTCATTTAGAAAAAGTCAATTTTAATTCTTAAGTCAAACTAATTTGTCCGAATTCATACGAAGACCACGCCTCCCTCTGAAAAGCGATACTTTCCTACCGATCTCCACAGCGAGTGAGACTTAAGAGCTCAACACAACACTATAGGTACTCACCTGTATTGGGTACATACAAAAAATAAATTGGTAGCTTAACTACAAAGTATAGAGGAGTTACAGCCTTGAACATCCAACCTGACCAGCAGTTGTTTACTATGGTGCATTGTTTTGTTTACAAGTTATAATTGAATTAAAGCAAATGTACTCTGTTCAGAAGTAGATGCTGAATCTAAAAATGTAATTGGCATGATATAATTATATACCATTCATGAGATAAAATCAATAATGTGCATTATTGCATTTTTCCCCTCTTTCAGTGAACACCACTGTATGTGTACAGTAGTGTTCACATATGTTTACAGTAGTATACATCTATTTAGAATATACATGTAGTGTACATGTACATGTATGTGTACACTTACATGTAGTGTACAGTAGCATACAATGTAATGGACATGTAGTCATTGTTTTTCTTCTGTGTGCAGATCAAGGAGGAGGCCATTGCTGGAAAATTTAAGCCCAACTGTATCCTCGTCATCAGTAACTTCCTCATTCGTCATGGGTTACTCACTGCTGATAAAGGTGTGTACATGTATGTGGGGGGGTGTCATTCGTCATGGGTTACTCACTGCTGATAAAGGTGTGTACATGTATGTGGGGGTGTGTCATTCGTCATGGGTTACTCACTGCTGATAAAGGTGTGTACATGTATGTGGGGGTGTGTCATTCGTCATGGGTTACTCACTGCTGATAAAGGTGTGTACATGTATGTGGGTGTGTGTCACTCGTCATGGGTTACATGTACTCACTGAGTAAAGGTGTGTGTGTGGGGGGGGGGTGTTGCCAACTACTGAATCATTTCTGTACTTGAATAGTGAATATATTTCTAGATAGCAACAACAACAACAACAAAAAAAAAATTGTCATAATTCTTCAAAACAATATCTGTATGCACAAGGCGTATGGGCAAGGTGTAGTGTATCTACATTTAAAGTTGTTTGTATTGATGCATTGGGATAGATATACCTTAAACATGCATCCCCCCCTCATTGCATTGTAGATCCAATGTATGAGAGACTGACAGGCATTGGGCATGTGGACTTATTCAGACTGTTTGACTATTCGGGCAGTTTGAGGAACGATTTAGACTGAGTTGAAACTTTGTGTTATATTTGCTGTCAACAATACAGATGATTTTTCGTATGTGTGTTTGTTTTATGTAATGGCAGTGATTGTGATATTTTCATTTTCTATTTGCCTTCAGGAGGTATTGTACCTGCCTACTATGCATACAGTACATTATTATGTGCTGCTTGTGTATGTATCCAAGGCATGTGTTCCAGCTGCATTGTTTATGCACATGGCTAGGAGCTTAGTGTAATGACCAGTCCTACATACCTGCCACCACTTAACACGTTGTGATGTCTGTCATTTGGATAACTGCAAGTGTGGCATTGGACACAAGTGATGTGTGTGTTGTGTGGGTGCACATTCTTATGACCATTCAAGATTTAATTTAATCAAGATAAGGTGTTTACATGTACACTTTAAAACACAGTGCATATCGCTAACTACACTTATCCTAGTGTTAATGTGTGTGTGTTCATGTCCATGTGAACAATGCCATCGAATTCAATGTTTGGCGAGTTGCAGATGGTGTGAATGCCAGTTCTGTCGTGATCTGTGTCCCCATGGGCCCGATCTGTGCTGCACTTGATTGTCACCTCATCATTGGTGGGGTAAGGAGACCAGTTTGCTTCTATCCACCTTCTTTTAGGAGGAAGTTGAGCCGCATCACCTAAATAGTGGTCTTCCTCTGTGGACTCTAGTGTTGTATCTTGAGCTGCCATATCATGCCGAGGTCGTTTGTGACCTGCTCTGATGCTTGAATGCTGGGGTGTGTGCTCTCCTGGGGAACAGAAGTATCAATAACGTTCATGCAGGACGGAAGGGGGGCGTGGTGTAATTTACCGGTACTATTGTTCTCATATTCAGTTGCCCAACCGGCCTCTCCAGCGGTTAGCCACGTCATGACTTCTTCCTCCGCAGCTGCTTTCATGGTGGGATTGAATCCCCAGTACAACACTCTGGAGCGGCCGTCCGATCCTCGTGAAGTCAGTGCTTTACGAAAATATCCGGATTTGGACAGAGTGTTCCGTATTTCAACCTGCATGTGTGTGTATGCGCAAACAAGTTAACGGTACGTTGAATCGACTGCATCGTTCTGGACATACCTTCCAGTTCCCGGTATTCGAGCTGTAGTAAGGGAATCGCCGTCTTTAGTGGAGAAAATAATAATAATAAAAGGATACCCCCCGCGCATTCCAACTCACTCGATGAAACTGATTATCTGGCTCAAATGCAGTCGCTGGGCCTTGCAAGAGTTCAACGCAATGGAGATCAGGCAAGAGTAAGAGCACTTGGGCCTTGCAGGCGTCTCGGTGGGGAATTGTTGCTCGGTGTTGGAAATCCATTGCAGCTCAAAGACGGACAGAAGCTGTTGTGCAATCAAACGCAGTAGTACGCCGAAATGCTGAGTCATTGTTGATCGAAAAGGTTAGAGATCCTTGTATGTAACGTCGCCTTAAGCTTGTTGAAAACCTCGGGGCTTGCACTAGGCTGGTTGTCATAGTGACCGCGGCTCGAGAATCCGATTGCTCGTACCAACGCTACTCCATGCCAACTCCAACCGTATTAAAGCTTTAATGATATCAAAAACTCAAGAGCACGAGATGTAAACTTATAGACTGATGTATTCCATTCATAAGTTGTCTCCGACTCTCCGCTCAGATTGCATGTGCTTCGCGTACTGTACATCCAAAAAATATCGCTGGGTTTCCCAAGATTTGCTCTACGTACATGCAACTGCCTACATGTATCAACCTCGGGATTTTGAGTCAACAGCGAATACTTTTGATGATACCCACTTTTATTTTTATTACGACGCTTCAGAACAATTTTTTATTTTAGAACGTGGGTTATTAAATTGGCCGCAGTACAACTACATGTATAAACTGCCGGAGCAGACCTGATTGTCAAAGATTGTTCCTATGCTGCAGCCCATATCTATGAAATTAAATTGAGTTCAGTACAATAATATGGTTGTGAAAGTGCTTTAAGTTTGACAGGAAGATATTATAGGGACTGGTTACCACATTAAAATCCGGCATAGATTGAGGAATGTCCCCTTCATCTTTCAACCACACATGCACCACACGAAATTAAAATGTCAATTCATTCTCTGTACGTCTGATGCAGCTTTGGAGGTGTGGGAATAATTTATCATGCAACAAACATGGTCCTGCATGGGGGGGAAAGCCAGCAAAACAGAGGTTTGGTAGGCTGTTTACAAGAAAAGTGCTGCATGGAGTGGTCCAGGAAACACTCAATGGAGAATACAAGTACATGTACATGTATTGTATAGTGCATTTTAGCATAGATATTTGATACATGGATTGGAAACCCAGCAATGAAGTCATTAGTCTGTAGTCCGTTTTTCGCCGGAAGTGGTCGTTATTGGTTGAGGTTTTATGGCTAGCTGTGTATGAGTCTGTTACGAAATTTTTAAAAATACAAGCTCATAGTACGCACATCCCCATACACCACGACGTGTGACTGTGAACGTTTCAGTCTTCTAATTCACAGGCGTGCATATAAAAACTTGTTACAGTCCCACAAACAACAGTGGGCATTACATACCACCGAACACCCTACACGCTATGGAGCTGCACGCTACAGACATATGACAGATGTACGTAGGTAACCTAATAGCTTTCGTAGGAAGAGGAGGAGGGGTCTCTCCCCTTAGTTTATTGTCATCTGTAGGGGCGTATGATTAAAATAGCCTAACTGAAGATCACGTCATGCTTAATTTCTATTTATAAATATAACCTGCTAGCGAGGGCATTTTTAGTTTGTTTTTCAATCTGGTCTGAAAGACCAGGTAGCGTCCACCACCAGCCACCGGAATACCCGATCAAATCAAGATAGTACCGTATAGATACAACTGCACGGGAGTGCCCGGCATGGGCAGCCGCAGATCGTGAGTTTTGTTATGAAAATGAATTCATTTTTGTGGCATCGGGGGGCTGAAACGGAAAGTAGGGAAGGGACCGAAGGGTGAGATGTCTGGAGTATACAGTGGAAACCGTGGTACATGACATTAAAAATTTTTTCCTGCTCTTCAATGTTTGGAATTGGTTTCAACAATAATGGCATGAACTAATGAAATTCTAACAATGCAGTTTGGTTGGCAAACTAGTTGTCAACAAGAGTTTGAAATTGAAACTTGTCACGTGACTTCTTGGTTTCTATTTTTGGAAATGTGTGCCCCTCGTTCAGCAAAAGTAATTCTAGCTCATTTCTCCTCCGTTCGGAAACGGATGAGGCTGAACGTTGGCATATAACTACCACTCACATAGCTATATCACTTGGTCGGGCCAGATGTTGAATGCGGTAAACAGTTTGAGGACCGCGGCTGCAAATGTGCTGTTTTAGGGGGAGACGCGTTTATAGCTGTTTGTCTCGTATCGCGTTGTGTTTATGCTACCGTAAGTTCACAGTGCCTAGAAAACAGATATGTCTATCTGAAACGCTCGTTTAATGTCAACTTTGGTTTACTTTGTCGCAAAAAAGTTTGCCTCGAAAGGTTGGGTCCTAAAAGTCAGCCATTTTCAGATGAATAACATTACAATTATTTACATTATTGTGGTTATCGTTGTTATGAGTGAAGCGAACAAGCTGAAAACGGCTACCACGAAGAGCTAGCAAAGAGGTACTGCCACTTTGGGAAGGTTTGAAACAAAGGATTGCTCCAAGGGGAAACCCCAAAGCTGCAGGTTTTAAGAAATAGTGAGCAAAGAACTGGAATCGTTAGCTCAGCATTGATGCTAAGGCACTCGCACTGAGAATGTACTACATTGAACTGAGCACTCTTTGCATTAATCAGAGAAATTACCTCGCTCAGTTCGATGTAGTACATTCTCAATGCGAGCATCGATCCTAGCATCAATGTCAGACAGGTTTGGCATGTGCTGGGCTAACGATTCTAGTTCCTTGCTCGTTATTTCTGAGTAATAAGATGCAGTCCTTTGAATTCGACTCGTCAACTTGATAGATTTAACGATTGCCTCTTCAAACCTGCAGCTCTGGGATTTCCCCTTGGAGCACTTTTTTTTTTCTTTCAAACTTTCCCAAAGTGGCAATACCTCTTTGTTAGCTCTTCGTAGTAGCCCGCGTAATACTGGACCTTCCGTTTGGTTCTGAAAAGTACCGTTATCCGCTTGTTCGCTTCTTCCAACTTCACTCATAACAACGATAACCACAATAATGTAAATAATTGTAATGTTATTCATCCGAAAATGGCTGACTTTTAGGACCCAACCTTTCGAGGCAAACTTTTCTGCGACAAAGTAAACGAAAGTTGACATTAAAGGAGCGTTTCAGATAGAAATACCTGTTTTCTATGTACTATGAACTTACGGTAGCATAAACACAACGCGATACGAGACAAACAGCTAAACGCGTCTCCCCCTAAAACAGCACATTTGCAGCCGCGGTCCTCAAACTGTTTACCGCATTCAACATTTGGCCCGACCAAGTGATGTAGTTATGTGCGTGGTAGTTATATGCCAACGTTCAGCCTCATCCGTTTCCGAACGGAGGAGAAATGAGCTAGAATTACTTTTGCTGAACGAGGGGCACACATTTCCAAAAATAGAAACCAAGACGTCACGTGACAAGTTTCAATTTCAAACTCTTGTTGACAACTAGTTTGCCAACCAAAATGCATTATTAGAATTTCGTTAGTTCATACCATTATTGTTAAAACCAATTCCAAACATTGAAGAGCAGGAAAAAAATTTTAATGTCATGTATCATGGTTTCCACTGTAGGGATCTGCTCATCTGTGCTATTCATAGGTCTATGCTTGTGTGTGTGTGTGTGTGTGTGTGTGTGTGTGTGTGTGTGTGTGTGTGTGTGTGTGTGTGTGTGTGTGTGTGTGTGTGTGTGCGCGCGCGCGCGTGTGTACGTGTGCGTGCGTGTGTATATGTGCGTGCGTGTGTGTGCTTGAGTTGTATAATCTAATTCATGTAATACAGTACAGAACTTTCGTACGTACGTGTAGGCCCACGGTTTACCGTCTGTGTCTATAACCACACCCTCGTTCTATGCATGAATTATTCATGATAAGGATTGTATTTTAAACATCGCTTTCTGAGTGCATAGAGGCCCCAGCTGACTCGCCATACCTTCTAGAAAGTCTGGAAATTGATCTCCTACTCTTCTTCACAACATTCTATATATAGTTATTAAAAGTTATTTTAAAGTGCTTGTGATGCTATAAACCACTAAACTAAGGATATTGCCCAACTAAATTATAATCTCGGCTTACAAACGGTTATGTAGAATGTGATGGATCGCTTAGGTTCCGTAAGGTCTTCAATCTATGGTTACACCACCATTCCTTGCTGGACCTGATAAGCCTGACCACAAACACTTTTCCAAGACAAAATCATTATTAGGCCTATTACCGCCTATATACCAAACGCAATGCATCTAAGCCCAGAGAGTAGAACTCAGCACATAAACCTCCATGGGCTACATAACAAAGTTGAAGCAATAAAAATTGGCCCATCAGTACACAAGAACCACCATGCATGCGCCAATTAATGATTTCAATAGGAGCAAATAAGGTAAAAAGTTATAAACTGTACAAAGGACACTATCATTACACATCTGTACACAAAAGCTTATAGTACAGCAGCTATAAACCTCTAAATAGGGCTATAGCAACTTAAGTTTCATGTCGGGGATATACAAGGCAAAACAAGGATGGTGACAAAAGTTTTGCATTCAATGTGGGTTCCAGCCATGTAATAATAAATAGTCCTGGATTCAATGGAAATGCTTTCATATATTGTAAGTGCTATTGACCTCGTATTTCGAGCACTTCTTGCTAACTGTATTTTAATTTTAAATTCGTTTTGGTATTAAAATGTAGTTTTCCATAGAGAAATGATGTAGCACGAAGTGCTGGAAATACGAGGTCGATAGTGCTTATCGGTCTGACGATATTTTGCATTCGCATTTTCATATCATATTACCATACATATGTAAGTGTTATCGGATAATGTCCCTTGTATACATTTAATTTGTGACGTTAGTAAGGTCCATATAAATATGATTCCTAGATGTTGAAAGCTCAGCCGAGCCAGTGATAATGCATGTAATATCCTGGCCTTGCTCTTTGGGGTGGTGGAGGAGGGCGTGGTCTTTACTTCATGAAAGGTTATGTTCTTTGCAGGGACGTACCCAAGATTTTTTTAAATCACTCTATCTGACATGGATGAACTCACCAAGTTACATGTAAGGTTGAGTGTATAATCACGGCTGAAAAATTAATGGATGTTTGCTGGGACATTAAGTAGTTTTAAGATGTACATGTATATTGTAACAGTGATGGTGACATGTGCTAGAATAAGTGAATTTTACATTCTGAGTACTCAACAACAGAAAGGTTTACCGCCTCACGTATTAGTAGTGCCGGTTAACATAATGGATATCTCTAGCCCTAGTTAGTTATTAGTGCCAGTTAACATAGGGGATGGATATCTCTAGCCCTAGTTAGTTATTAGTGCCAGTTAACATAGGGGATGGATATCTCTAGCTTAATAGTGATCTGCATGGTCGTTTAAACACCAGAGATAGGTGGCATAGGTGGGCCCTGGGGTACCCTTTGACTTTGGAGATGGTTGGTATGTTATGTAACTTTTAAAAAATGTTTTATGCATGCATTCATGCATTCTCTGTTTCTATCGACATCTTCAAGGATAAATTTAAAATTTGCTCCATTGGGTGCTGAAATCACTTATATAACACTTATCCTGCTGTTGCTAAACATAAAAGAAAACCTTTCTGTGTCTGGGGCGATTGAACTATCTGTCATCAAGGGGAACCATTCATCATTACATTCTTACATGAAAATATACAGGGTTTTCCACAATCAAGGAAAATCGTTTATAAAATAACCCCAAATAACAAATAATTTCTGCTTAAAAAAAGTGGGCTGAAATGCTGATGTACACAAAGTAATTAACTAAAATTTGGTAGTGGCTGGGGTCAGAAGACATCTTAGTCACCAATTGGGGTAATGGCAACTCAGCAGCCTTTGATGTCACTGTGTCATCTCCGCTCAATTCTAGTACTATTATAAAAGCGGACAATGACATGTATGCAGGCGTTGCAGCAAGAGCAGCTGACTTCAGAAAACACTCTAAAAATGACACGAAATATGAGTTGGAAACGTATTCCACTGGCGGTAGAGAGTTGTGGTGCATGGGGTCCAGAGGCTTTAAAGACTTTCTCACAATTAGCCACTCATCTAGCCTTTTGTGGGAATACCTCCATATCTAAGATGTTGGCAGCCCTTAATGGTCGCCTCAGTCACTTGCTAATTAGAATTAATGTGTGCAGCAGGTGGATGAACTTTGTGTATAATTGTTTCTATTGTGTGTGCATATTAATAATGATATAAAACAAATACTAATTCCCGACAATACTAAATGCAGCTCCAACATTTGCATTGTTTGAATTTTAATAATTTCTACTTGTCTGATAAATTGAAACCACTAAGTCAAGATACAGTGTCAAATCATTTCAAGCTAATAATATTAATATTTAGGTGGGTAGGTTTGTAAAACTATAATAACTTTTGTTTAGGAGTTATACATGATTTTTACAACGTACTTGATTTAGGAGTGTTTTTGGAGATGTTAATCATTATTAGTTAACTGATATAATTTTAATTCATTAGCATATCTTTTGCTGTATTATTAGTTAATTAACTGTTGTGGTTAATTTATAAACGATTTTTCTTGATTGTGGAACACCCTGTAAATACATGTGAGCAATGTTAAACTTTGTTATGGAAAATTGCTAGATGATTCATTCAATTAGAACATTTTCAAAACTGAATGGCACGATATGTACAATGTTATACCATTAAAATTAACTCAAACACACATACAACCTGCTACTAATTCACTATGATTAGTGGTGTCATCAAAGATCACAAAGTGTGACAGGATACACATGTATCTACATGTTTGCCACTATTTTAGTTGAAACTTCCCATCTGTACATTTACAATTCTACATGTACAGATATATTTTCATGTACATACTGTAGTATAAACAATAGCCAAATAGCTTAATGCACTGTATAACAAAATTACACTGATACTCTGTGTTTCAAAAAGCAACAATTTAATTTAGAAATCAGCTTCAATGTATTAATATCAAAGCATCAAGCATGTATTAAAATCAAAGCATCAAGCATGGCTTGTCTTTATGCAAAACCTTGTAATCATTGATACTAGGGACCAGTTTCAGTTGCTGATGCCACAACACCTACACAACTTCCTTCAGTTGCAGGAAATAGTGTTTTGCTAAATGTAAGTAGCTGTATTGTATTGTGTTGTGTCGTGTTGTGCTGTGTTGTGTTGTGTTGTGTTGTGTTGTGTTGTGTTGTGTTGTGTTGTGTTGTGTTGTGTTGTGTCGTGTTGTGTTGTGCTGTGTTGTGTTGTGTTGTGTTGTGTTGTTGCAATGCAATGCAATACATAGGAGTGGCTGCCAGTGCATTGCATTGTATTGTAATTGTATTGTATTGTACGTATGTCCATGTAGCCTGAAGTACCAACTAGAGAAATATTGCTAGTGCAGCTTCAAATGAAGGAAGAAGAAAATCGTCAACTAAGGATACAGCTGAAAATAGTACCAACTAGAGAAATATTGCTAGTGCAGCTTCAAATGAAGGAAGAAGAAAATCGTCAACTAAGGATACAGCTGAAAGCCGCACTGGAGGCCATAGGAAGAAGCCATAGCTATGGAACTGATCCTAACATTGCCCGTATAAGAGGCCACCCTGAGGTACAAGATCTTGTCCATACTTGATTTTCAGTTCTCATCCTTCACAGTTACAGGAAGAGCATGTCGGAACCATCCTATCAACAGTTATTAAACCAGTGCCACAGGTTGAATTCTTGTTCCATGTTGTATACATATCTGACTATGTGCACAATTGTCCTTTGCAGGGAGAACCAGAACATGAGAGCAGTTTGGTTACCGAGTACCCTCTGCAGTGCCCAGAGCAACAATCCACAACTTCAAGTGCCAATAGACTGCAACAGGTACAGTGAATATCAGTAGTCATTTACAGCGCTATAAAGTTCACGCTGCCCAAAGAAACTTTTCATAATTTGTAACCTTTGAACTGCTTGATCTATAAGCAAGGATATTTTATTCCAATCAGCTGGCCAACATTTTTGATGAATGTCACATTATTCTTTTGCAGTGATGCATGTAAACAGAGCTCAAAATACATGTCCATATGTATTTTGACCACTAGCTCTTGATAGAAAATAGTTAAGGGTTCAAATGCAAATGTGTTGCCTTATAAGTCAGTATACATAATTGATTCTGATTCTAGTTGAGCTGTGTTATGAAAAACTTTGGACTCATCGGTTTGACTTACATGTAGGTTTATGAATGTGAGATCTCTGTAGAGTTTAATAAATATGTAGTCTGCCAGTACATATCATTAACAATTATTAAAACAGTCTACTTAATTAATATAACAATATTATTTTGTATGCAACAACCCATATCCATTGGGCTTGGTTTCAAGTATACATACCTGGTCAAATATAATTCAGGAGGAGTATCTTTACCTCTGTGGACTTTCAGCTATCGTTATGGTGGCTCACAAACCAAATTCACTTCATGCATGTACATGATTGCAAATTGGAAGGCCGATCAAGTATTAATATAACTGCAGCTTCTGTAGTTAATAATTAAAATTATGATTCATGCAGTGTACATCACGGGTGTTTCACAGTGGACATTTACGGATATTTAGATGTCCAATTGCACATTTACGTAAAAATGATTTTGGTAGCTCATTAACGGGCTAACATACTCAAGGCCTGTTTCCGCTACAACCCAGTTTAACTACGCCTCTCTATTGATAATTCCAAGCATAGTATTAGTCTAAGCACAAACCCAAATCAACTGCTCACATGTTTACAGCATCTCAACATACGGCGCAACGTTTCTAGTAATCACGTGCCCCTTAATTCGTTACGAGTGCATCTTTTGGTGGGCTATTTGTGAGGCTCTCGCACTTCCAGGTGAGTTGTGACGATAAAATACAGAATCTAGGGGCATTGTAAAACAATTAAAGCTGGGTCATATCTCGAGACGCGATATCTAGGGCATATAAAATCGCGGCTGAAATCTATGAATAATTATCAACATCTTGGTTTTTATATATGCTTTGCGATGGAGTTCCATAACAGTTAGCTTACAAAACATTACAGGGTGTGCGGTGGGAGGTTGGTGGTGGCAAATAAGTCAAAAAGAAGCATATACAACTCCATATTTTACAAAAAGGAGCTTAAACTAGCTTTTGGTATCAATGATCATATCGAGAACCACCCATAATCGTTCTGCAAACCGTGCAAGCTAAGGGGAGGGTGTTAAATGCTTTGAGGCAGAAAAAGCTAATACCATTTAAAAGTTTGGTCGTGCCCTGCAAGTGGAAAGCCCATACCATAGACAAGTGTCAAGTGAGTGAGATAACTGAATTAAATTGCATGATCACATTTAGGTTTGCCAGCATTTTGAGGTGCTGGTGAAAGGTGGTATGAAGAAAAAAAAGTGACAAAACATACTGCCAAATGTCAAGTGAATCACTACAGTCATTATTTACACATATTGGGTACATTGCACCAGTTTCGATTTCAACCAGTGTCCAGCCAGCTGCTGCACAATCAGTTCCTGCCATCAACTATCTAAAGTGTCCACTCTGCCTTTGTATTCTGCACAGACCAGTAGAGCTACCGTGCCAAAGTCTTGTCTGTGCAGAATGATATTGTTGGCAAACAACACGTTCCTGTTGCCCAACTCACCTTTAACTGCTGCCAGCATAAACGCAGCTCCTGACGTCTTCTTGTCCCTCCTAAGTGATGTATTGCTTCAATGCAACTCATGTAACAGCCCTTCCAGCAGGAGCATACCTCTCACATGTTTGCAACACCATCTCCTCCATGTGGTACTGAGGTAAACGTACCATCTGTAATTCAAAATTCAAAGAATGAAAGCCCAGAGCCCAAATGTTTTGCAGATTCAATCTGAGGGGGTGGGGGGGGGGGGGGGGGGTGGGGGGGTGGAAGAGTAAGTAAATTTGTACAGCAATAATAATTACATGAACTACTCACCATCATTCCAGCCAATAACTCTTGTAAGGGTTACAAAAGGTCAAGGCCGAAGTTAAGCATCAAAGCCGGTGAGCTTTTAGTCATCGCCTTCAACAAGTGAGGCACATACTGAATGATGATTGGTGTATACAAAATGTGGCCCAGCAATATCCTGTTCTCCTCATAGATGCTCAGCAGGTTGCAGACACATTTGAAGGGGCATTTGCTAGGCTTGGAGCATGCCACTCCATCCATGACCAATGTTTTGTAACTGACAGATGAGAAATGTGGAGAGGGAGTTAGGATATAGCAACATGATATCATAGCTGTGGATGGGTATTAACTATGTGATCATTTTTCGCTATTGTTTCCATTCTGAACTACTTTAGAACCAATTTCCCCATGGCCAATGAAAATATCTCACCCAAAATGCACCTATTAGAAGAGCACACAGTTGAGTGGGTGAGAAGATACAACTGACGATTTGGCATGCTGGGTGAACAAGGTGCTGAATCAATTCACCGGCGATTCAACGCACCGAACACCAACTACAGTTCAATTAGCATTTCAACGCACTGAACACAATCTACAGTACGGTGTATCGTCAAAGAGCGCTTGCTCCTGACTCAATCCGTGCTCAGCCACCACACACAAATAGAGCAAAATGTACGCCGGCCAAAACACGTTGCTGCTTCATAGCATAGTGGATTTATACCGGGCCGGTATTCACGTAGGCCTACGCTCCCTCCATACATGCGCGCAGCACACTTGACAATGTTTGCACGTTACTTTTTGAAGCATACAAATCGCGTCTCAGAAAATAAGTACCATAAAACGAAAGCTCGATCTATGTACAATACTTCTGTAAAAGCCGTTTTTCAACTGGAAGTGCACACGTTGGAGAGTAACTAGTTTTTAAAACCTACCTCCGCGTAAGTAGGCCGCTTTTGAACGACACTTCTCCCGACCCTAACATTCTTTGATGCCCAAACACACCTTGTTCAGTAGAGCACAGTTTTATCTTCAACAATACCTCGTCTAAAAGGTCATCACGTGTTCCATTCAGTAACTGTACAGCGAATTCCAACGGGTGCAAATCATTACAACCGTTGCTAGGTGAGATAATTGCCATTTCAAAATTTCGGGGCGTAGGTCTGAATGTCCACCAATTCAATGGATTGAAACACCCGTGACATGTGCATAGAGCCCTCGCCCCGCCCCCTGCTCTCATAGCTGTATCCTGAAACAATAATCTGAGAAGCAGTAATGTATCAACTTGCACACTCATAAAAATATTATACATAGGTTTTATATGTTGGGGTGTGTTGGTTAAATTTTGTGCAATGGAGCAAACACACTTTGTCCTTTCAGTATGATAATATACATGTATATGTAGGCTGCTCAAAACTGCATGTGCATGTGAGGATTGTGATAATGCATAATAATTCCTGACAACACTATTACCTCTAAAAATTTAATTATGACCCAATTCAATAGATTAACATTCTTTTTTACTAGCAGGCTTCATTAACTCAGTTATAATGTTATTATTTACATGTACACCGGCAATATCATCGACTTGCATGTATATGCATTTAGTTGTAATGCACAGTTTTTTGGATGTAGGATTAATCATAGTGCACCCAGTATATATGATGGGGTGCTGTGTAGGATATGTTTTAGCTGCATAAACCATTACACACCAGTTAGCAAACACTCACCATTGTATCTGCATGTATTCACAATTACATTTCTTTTGTTCATATGATCAGCATCAATAATATATATTGTGATTGTTGCTTATGTGTGTGTGTGTGTGTGTGTATGTGTGTGTGTGTTTTGTCATGAAATGAGAAAGAGTAATGCAATGATGATCGATGATAAATATACAATTCATATCTAGCAATGTACAAAGCCAGAGAAAGGGAAATCATTGTGGGGCAGATTAAAAGCACACCCATCTTGCTTCAGTGTACTTGGTACTTTTATGTTTCAATTTGTTAGTAAAGTTCCACATGTTTCAATTCCAATCACCAGGACAAATGCTTACATGAGAAAGCTGGCCTTGATCTTGACAAAGCTGGCATTGATCCTGAGAAAGCTGGCCTTGATCCTGACAAAGCTGGCCTTGATCCTGAGAAAGCTGGCTATGATCTTGAGAAAGCTGGCCTTGATCCTGACAAAGCTGGCTATGATCTTGAGAAAGCTGGCCTTGATCCTGAGAAAGCTGGCTATGATCTTGAGAAAGCTGGCCTTGATCCTGACAAAGCTGGCCTTGATCCTGAAAAAGCTGGCCTTGATCTTGAGAAAGCTGGCTATGATCTTGAGAAAGCTGGCATTGATCCTGACAAAACTGGCATTGATCCTGACAATGCTGACTATGATCTTGAGAAAGCTGGCTATGATCTTGAAAAAGCTGGCCTTGATCCTGACAAAGCTGGCCTTGATCTTGAGAAAGCTGGCTATGATCCTGAGAAAGCTGGCCTTGATCCTGAAAGCATTTTTGAGAGAAATAGAGAGATTGAAAACCTCAGAGCTGAAGTTCAGCACTTGCGTGTACAGATAAAGATGATCGAGCGTCCGTTGAAGGTAGATTTAACATACTCCCTGAAACGAGTAGGGGTGATGTGTATTATTATTTGATGGATGCACATTCACTGTTGCAACAAGATATAAAAAATTAAAATAAAATTGGTGATATAGGGTTTGTAGACAGATGTGTAAAAAGTATGGAAACAAGGGATTACGGAATTATAAATTCATTTATTATGGACCTACATTATTTAGCAAATCTACTTGCCTGAAATTGCTGATGAATTCCTTGTTTCCTTACTTTCAGTTTTACTCAATTGGTGTCTACAAATTATGCATTACTAATTTTATTTGATTAAGTTTTATGTCTTGTGCATTTGTATTACTATGTAAGACTTTGTGCTGCATTACTGTAGGGAAGAACTGAATCAGAAGTGACTATTCCCAACAAAGATAACCTGTTCCTTGAATTTGGGCCCTCTTATTCTGATGCTCCAAACCGCTTCAATTCTCCTGTGCTTGACCTAACTCTTCAGTCAGAGTTCGATAAACTACATGAACTGGGCCTTAAAGGAAAGGATATTGCCATAGCCTTGCTAGGCCCTAAGTGCAGTCGAAATCACTTGAAGAATATTATTGCAGAGTTTCCACGTGCAAAGAGTCAGCATGATGATGCTGATACACAAAATGGAAATTTTCTTCATAATTTATTGCAGCATCTTGTTCCTGAAGCTTCTTTGATACTTTGTCACACCACATTTGATGTTAAGTGCACTCAGATTGATCAAAAGGTGCATAATGAGGCTCTTCAGTGGATCAGAAATAACCAAGAAGAATGGATGGAGCAGCACAAGTTGAAGGGCATCTTTGTATGCATACCGTATGGTGGCAAATACAATGCGTGTGGGGAGAAGGTTGTAAATGACGCTCTAGCCAAGGGAATTCTTTTGGTGTGTGCAGCTGGCTGCAGGGATACTGGCATCGCTTTCCCTGCTTGCCTAGGACCTCCTGTGAGCTGTGGTGCTGCTGATGGAGATCGTGCAGCCACATATTCACCTCAAGGGAGGGAGTTGGACTTGGTCATTCAAAGTTTTGTTCGTGGTGAGAACTACTTTGTAGCTGGAACTGCAATTGCTGCTGTAATAGCTACAGCTCAGCTGGTCATACTTGTCCAGTACATAGTACAGCAGTTAGAATGTTGTTGTCCACACATGGCTGTGCTAAAAGAGGTGTTGTTGTTGTCATCAAGATCAGAACCCCATAGTCATGATCTTGGACATGGCACTCTTGAAGTACATTCTATCATCACAAGGCCAAGTGATCTAATTAAGAATAAGCTAGACCACATCTGTGATCAGCGGGACAGAATGGGGCCCATGCCTGGCTTTGATGAAAAGGATGCCATATCTGCTTCAAAAATATTATCCTCTGACTCACTTAATGAACATTGGAAGGTAAATTCAGTTGGCAAATCATTTCCATCCCTGAAAGGCAAAGGTAAGATTGTAGCTCTGATTGATGATGACTTTGGCAAACTGATAGCTACTAGTGCAAAGTCTTGCACCATTTCAGGCAAGGACCTTCTAGAGCATAAGGATATTAAGCAGTTGTGCAAAAAGTCTCATGGTGTGCAGTGTGCTGTGGTGGTAGCACACATTGCACCTGAAGTGAAGCTGCTGCTAGTCCATGACGACGAGGATGAGAATGTGTTAACCCTGATAAAGAACAAGGGTGCACACGTTTTGGCCATCACAGCTACAGTTTATGATACCTATGATTATGAGTACAGCCACTCTCTTAACCACCTTGCACGAAGATGTGTAGTTGTGTGCGCTGCTGGGAACGAAGGAAAGACGGATGCGCACAGTACTTTGGCCTACCCTGGACGACATGGCGATGTTCTAACAATTGGAGCTTGTGATATATCAGGTAACAAGATTGGCCTGAGCTCATATGGCAGAGAACTGGACTTCATGGCTCCTGGCCGCTTCAGCATTGCAAACCCCACAGGTGCAGCTGGGACATCTCTAGCTGCACCAGCTGCTGCAGCGGAGATAGCATTGATTTTGGAGTACATTGACCAAACCTGCACTGGAGAAATCCCAGCTCTAGGGGAGAAAAATGAGTGGGCAGAAATTAAAGTTGCAGAGCTGGCCCAAAATACTCAGCAGATGCGACATATCCTTCGCTGTCCTCAACTTCAGCTGTGTCAGTCACCGACAAAGCACAGCCCTGACGAGGGTCATGGAATGTTGCTCATACACAATCTTTCCACTGTGACCCCTGCAGGAATTGTGGATGTGATTAAAAAGTTCCATTCAGACTGTTAGAGTGACAAGCATACAAGCTTTGTATGCAGATGAATATTTAGGACATGTTCTGCAATTCTAGCAGACCAGATATTGAATTGTTTGCATATGACCCTGGTCCGGTCCATCGCCTGAGCCATCCTGGCCAGGGAGCTCCCACCCTCCTAACTGTTTATGTTTGTGTTTGGTGTAATGTAAATGAAGGCTATTGTTTGCAAACATGAAATGAATAATGATGCATGCGGGAAAGGGCTACTAAATTAGTGCATGTATTACTGTGCATGAAACAAAAAATGCCATAAATTTCAAAATAACAAGAAAGTGTCTTTTAAATAAATTAATTAAAAACAAGCTCCCTGCAAATCAATGCATTGGAAATGAGTGGCAGCAATTATGAGAAGTAGTCACACTGTTAGTGTGATGTAAAGTGCAAGGTGAGCATGAGGTGTTCTGTTATAAGGGAAAAGGAGAAAGTTCCTGCCGTGAAACCATTTTGTGATACAGTGATTCTATTTACCAGTAGAAACCAATATAATTATAATTATAATAGTATGAATAATGATATATATTTATACTGGTTTCTAAACGAGCTTTCATTATTAAATGCATTTATTCTCTATCAGCAATATTAAAAACCAGATGGGTGTGACTAGCATTTGCAGATGAGTTCATTTTTTTGTACTGTAAAATGCCATCAAGCGCTGGTTGTGAGGGGACAGTCCCATCCTATAAAAACAGAAGAATAAACAGATATCATTTATGTTCAGTGAAATGGAAAAGGAAGGAAACAAAATTGCACTGAGTACAACCTTCCATTATGCTATGCATATGCAGGGTAATTATATATAAGATGATGTCTCATGCATCTTTCATTATGCCATAAGATAATGGCTGTACTGTACCATAATCAGTGAATAAAAGATTTGTATCATTGGTGGCATTGAAATAATATATTGTAAAATCACACACATTACATACTTAGACATTACTGTACACAGTGAGGTGAGGAGGTGACTGTATACAATCTGTTTGCGTTGCAAATATAAACATATGACTTCTATAATAGGAATGGTACTAAGTAACTTGCCACCACTTCATTGCTGCTAAATGCATGGCCACAAGTGTACTAAAGTATTTCGTGTCAACTCAAAGGCAACCCTAAGGAGAATATTAAGTTCAAGATTCCAATGCTTTGTCCTATTCATCATTGCAATAAGCGGTAACATTTTGCAATGATATGTTGCACACGATTTGCATGAGTATAAATTGACGGAGAAATGCAACGAACCACTGATGCATATGATTGTCTGGATTCTTACATTCGGCACACAGCCCATTAGATTGTGAGGAGTAGTCAACCATGATCCATTTCTAACTTTCATACCATGCACCACACCTATGCTCATGTACCACAAACTTGCACACTGACACACATGCACCAGACACACCAGACAACTGGCCATACATGTAGCACTTTATGGGGCTGATATGAGTTCTTCAATGGTCACCTGTCTCAGAGGCCTCACTCATTAAATATTCAAATGTATGTGATCAAGGGTGCGGACTGGTATACGAAATGGGACTACTAGTACCGCGATTACATGTAGGCTACTGACGTACTGTACAGCGCTAATACGGAGAGCTGTTTAATGTGCGTATATACTGTATGTGTATTAAGATTAATTCAGCTTCAGGGACCGGCCAGGTGTCATGAATTTCAGACAAATGTGTTTCACTGAGACCTGAAGCCGAATTTACTAAGTTGGCACGACGCTTAAATCGGGACTGACCTTTCTATTAAGACAAAGGGATTACCTGTAAGATAAATTGAGAACTGCAATTGAAAAATGTACGTGTGTATTGAATACGTTTACTCGTTTACGTTATTACTATAACGACAGTTGATAGACTACAGCATATACCAAAAGTTGCAAAATAAAATTTCATACCACTGTGCGCATGCGTTGAACACGTAACAAAAAATTTGGAGGGAAAAAGCAATGGCAGCGGTTACGATAAGTAGTGGCAGTGACTGTGTAGTGCGCATGGGGGATGTAAAGTGCAAGGTGAGGACTAATTAGGTGTAGGCATATGAAGGCACGCAAAGGTTCGGTCCATAGGTGCAGAAAAAGTACAGAGACAATGAGTTTTATTGCACGTGCTGCTGTTCTGGGCTGAATAACAAGTCCTCCGTTCAGAGTCATCGCAACAGCAGGAAGCACAAGGAAAACGAGGAGGTTTGCCGCTCTGAGTGTGCATGGGTGTGTGTGCGTGTGAGCATAGACTATGGTGTGAACTTCGCACGTGTATAGTCCGGGTACTCGACCCTGTGTTGGAACTAAATATTTACGGTGATGGAATTTTTGGCACAGATATGTTTGTTCTGAAAATCTATTCCAGAAAATGTGAAGTGGCAGGTGTTAAAATGCACTTTATGAATGAACGCAGAGAAAAAAAATGTAGATTAACCAAGTACAAGTAATTAAGCGCTCATTGTGAAACAAGGTTTTATAAGTACAATAATTTAATTCTCAGGCTGCTTGGATTGTGTCTGTGTTGCAAAACCTTTCCACTACATGTGTGTTTGCCGAGCGTCTCCATGGTATCACTGAGTTGGTGGAGGGTGTGTACCTGGAGCATGCTGCGGCAGCCGTGGGCCAGCTGGAGGTGAGGAAGGAGATAGTCACAGAGCTCCAGGAGATTGTGGGAGCTGTTATGCCAGGTAAAAAGAGGGAGTGTTTTAACTTTATTTTGATGCCTCGAAGTCCTTACTTGGAATGTTGAATTACAACTGATTGGTTGTTTTTTTGCAGAGGTTGTGTTAAAGCTGTTTGGTTCTAGTCAGACGCGGTTTGCCCTCACCACCAGTGATGTGAACATATTTCTGGACTTCCCTGACAGCAGTGGCACTCGAGTATGTAGCCTCTGCATTACATTGTACTGTTCTGTTTTTCAAGCGCTCATGGTGGGCCTGTACGTGTGCATGCCTGATGGAATCCACATGTGCATGCCTGATGGAATCCACACGTGCATGCCTGATGGAATCCACATGTGCATGCCTGATGGAATCCACACGTGCATGCCTGATGGAATCCACATGTGTATGCCTGATGGAATCCACACTTGCATGCCTGATGGAATCCACGTGTACATGCCTGATGGAATCCACTTGTGCATGCCTGATGGAATCCACACGTGCATGCCTGATGGAATCCACACGTGCATGCCTGATGGAATCCACATGTGCATGCCTGATGGAATCCACATGTGCATGCCTGATGGAATCCACGTGTACATGCCTGATGGAATCCACATGTGCATGCCTGATGGAATCCACACGTGCATGCCTGATGGAATCCACATGTGTATGCCTGATGGAATCCACACTTGCATGCCTGATGGAATCCACGTGTACATGCCTGATGGAATCCACATGTGCATGCCTGATGGAATCCACATGTGCATGCCTGATGGAATCCACACGTGCATGCCTGATGGAATCCATGGTTGGTCATCATGTTGCATACAGAAAAACTCTTTGCAGTGGAAATGAGAACTGGGCCATTGCTTTGTGGTTTTCATTTCGATTTTGGGTGGAAGGAGGTATACAATCTCTATTTAAAAAGTGCTCAGATACGTGTACTTACTTGTGCATGTATTTTTAAAAATGATTTACAAGTGTAAGTTGTTATACAGCTGTTCTTGCGAGATTAATATGCAGGTATGAATGTGCACAATTTCATTACAGTGCATGTACATTCTCTGCTACTAGTGTGAAATCTTGAGGGCCTTCCTGGCATTAGTCCGATCTAAATGTAAGTGTCTGTCTGGAAACGTTATCTTAATCCACAAGTATGTGTTTAGAAATGTTCTCACTAGTGTTGTCTGTTCTGTACATTATGTTGTACTGCTTGATGCTAGTTTGTCTCCAGCTGTCGTTTTGTTGTTTATCATTTGTTCCAAACAGCAGAGATTTACGACTCTGTGGAAGAGGATTTCTTTGCGTTCAATAAGATCCCTCGCATACTGCTGCGACATAAGAAAAGGTTAGGCTTTAGTCTGTGTGCTGGTATTCTAGACGTTGACATTTGACAACAACCGCAGTGGTCTTCTGTGTGATGTTCGCATCATGGACTCTCAAGTAAGTGGTTGTATCAGTTACCAATGACTCCATTGCAGTGGAGCAATGTGTTCCATTACAGCAGTATATGAGTGGATGCATTATGTTAGAATGTACACTGAACATATGTGTGTAGTAGTATTCAGTGCAGTCAGCCTCCATCAGTGACCGTTTATAATACATGCCCTTTCTTTTTTTTTTAGCCAGCATCCATTGCTGCCTTACTTTGCAAATACGCGTCCATTGATGAGAGGGTTGTGAAGCTGGGTACTGTGTTTAGACAATGGGCCAAGGTAAGCATACTGTGTGTGGGGGTGGGGGGTGGGGGTACATTGTGTCACTTGTTTCTATTGAGGTTTTGGAATCAGAATGTAATTGGGTTGATTGAAATTGAACTTAGGTATGCCTTACATCAATTTTTGTATAGTGCTATACAAAAATTGATGTAAGGCATACTAAAATTCCATCAACTCAATTCTACATTTTGTGGACCTGTTTTGTGGATTGTTATTTGGTTTGGAATTTACGCTCAGTAATGTTCTCCCACCCACACACACACCCAATACATGTACATGCAGTTGTGTCAAGTGGACAGGCAGGACGCTGGTCACTACCCACCCCATATGTTTGTTGTGATGGTTGTACATTTCCTTCAACAGAGGCAACCTCCCGTACTGCCCATACTTCACGAGGTACAGTTCTGTGTGGCCATGATTTGTACATGTAAAATGTGCAAACTTTTGTAATGATGCTAAAAGTTTGTATTGTGTATGACAGCATATACATACATACATAGCAGTATGAGGCCATGGAACGTTTTGTGCGGCTGCTGTGGTACATACAGCTGGATGCAGTGTTCTCCATTGTTTACCATGTCTATTCTTGGATGTTGCCATGACTTCATGCGTTAATTAATACATGTATGTCAATTGGTATGCACCAAATATTAATGTTGGTGTACACTGTACGTGTATTATTGTCACTTGAAATCTCTTTAGCTGGTGGAGCTTAGTCCGAAGAGACAGGACAGGCAGGACAGGGAAGAAGTGCTGTTATTTGAAGACACATATTTGAGTGACCTGTCCCATCTCAAATGGACGTGTGAGAACAAAGAATCGCTGGGAGCTCTGTGGTATGGCTTGTTAAGGTGAGGATGCTGTGTTGTAAGTCTGATGCTCTGCATGCAGTATACTATTGAGATGGATTGTGTCGACTACTAATTGTGCATGTCCCTCCGTTAGGTACTATGGTATGGAATTCAAAATCGACGAGTATGCTGTAAGCATTTTGCAACTTGCCCCGCTTCACAAGGCAAAAAGGGAATGGTTGACGCGTAGGCTTGCAGTCTCATTGCACAGGCTGGTTGTTGAAGGTGTGTGTGTGTGTGTGTGTGTGTGTGTGTGTGTGTGTGTGTGTGTGTGTGTGTGAGGTGCAAGATAAAGTATTGTTATACTCTTCGCTTGTTCATGTAATCGTTTCTTCTCCCAAGAACCCTAAATGTTGTAAAATACAAATTTTTTATTCCAATCAAAAATGCTTTGTTTACGTCGTGTGGCCGTTGTGAGACCATATCATTATATTCAATACTGCCATGTGGATTTATATATATAAATAATTGAGCAGTACAATGTGCATTTCGACTGTGGTTTGAAATATTTCCTGAAAGTCTGCATATAACATTTGACATGTAGTGAGGTGGTTAGAAAGTGTTTCAATGTACTACAAATGAATAAAAGTTAATTTACTTTGCTGTGAGGCATCTTCACTGGTTTTATTTTCTAACCGATCTGATTTGCATCATGTAATACAAATTAAACTAAATCACTCAAGATTTGTTGAGCATCAAAAATAATGATGAAATTTTTTAAAAGCTTGCAAATTTAAGTAAGTGAAACCAAAATCTTTGTTGTTGAATGTTTTTTGCTGTAATCAAACCCAATCATGTCTAAACTTTTGCAATTGATTGATGTAATATAAAAGTGTACCATGACCCCGTGTGATGTTAATGACATTGGTTTGTTAATTGTACTTGTAGATCCTTGTAACAAGAAATCTAACCTTGCCAGAGCCTCGTCACTGGACAAAGGTATGTGTTTGTGATATAATAGTACTTTTAATTGTGTATGCATGTGTATGCATATGTGTACATGTATGCATCCACTTATAATTGCTAGTCAAGTACAGTACTGCAGCTACACAGTTACGATGTACTTGTAAATAGAATATGGAGCAGTGCACCAAAGCTTTCACATGTTTTTGAACACATACTTATTAACAATGTTATAAGCTTACCACGTTTAAGTACATTTATGATCTAACGAAAGCACTATATGTATCCCATTGTAGATGTGGTCTTGTGGACGTAGTTACATGTTCGTCTAGTATTAAGGGTGGTACTACAATCATTACAACGCTCCAAGTTTTGGAAATGTCAGTCCTGGACTAAATGTAAAGGCCATCAACACATGAGGAAATTTCCTAGCATCATATTGGCAAATCTCTTAGCAACTAGCTAAGTATGTATTTGTTTTGCTCAACAAGACAACTACACCATTATTCTCGACCTAGCGTGGCTGATAAACATGTTAAGGACGTTTGAACCTTGTTTTAACGTCCTAGATGTGTTATTTAGCAACGCTAGGTCGGGTTTTGTTGAGTCACCAATGTTATCGTAACTACGCGTGGCGGTGAATCGAAATCGAATAGCTTTACTTTAATGCGCTAACATGGAACCAGAGAAATTGAATTCGAGCTTGGCAATTTCGGGCCAAGCTCCAAAGGACCTGTACAACAAGTGTGCACCTTCAAATGTAAAAGGGATGCTAAACTGGCAGAATGGGAATAAATTTATTTTCTGTACACCGCGGTAGACAAACGTACCCCCGGGATGACGTCCGGTACACTAGACATTAAGGTTAAAGCATGGTTACTTACATTGTAATAGGTCCAAGGCATGAGACAGCAGCACAGGGCAATGGGGATTGTTAGCAACAGCCATGCCTAACCACCACTTTACAGTAAATCAAGGTGGAGGTTGAGAAGGAATACCCTAAAGCTAAGCAGCCGCTTATGGTGGAGACACAAACAGTAAACTTTCTTTGTCACGTAACAAAGCCCTGTCCAGAAACTCTTTTAATTAGGCAAGAATCTCTTGTGCTGCACAGACCAGTGCTTTAGAGTTCATTGAAGTGCTCAATGCAGAGGCGGCCCCAGCATCTACCGAGGGGAGGGGCCAAACACACGAGGGGCGCCAAAATGGGCGTGGCTTACAATACTTCAGTTACGCGCGTAACCGTTTGACTCTGCATTGTTGCTAATAATGCATGCGAGCGAGCGCTAGAAGCTAAATTATGCTCCGCATGTTGTAGTCTCTTTGGATTGTAGTAATTGACGATAGTTTTAGGGGGTGGGGGAAGGAGGCGCCATAGCCTGGGGAGGGGGGGGGGGGGGGCCAAGGCCCCCTGGGCCCCCCCCCCCCCTTCAGCCGCCTATGCAATGGACCCAGCTGGAAGGCTTGCAAGAAGGTGAGCAGGAACCTGAAGCTGCCTCTATTTAGGCTGAGTTGGGCTTGTCGCCAAGCAGAGTGAGGTCTGTTTATTGCTGTGTAGACATTATCAAACAACTGCAATGCACCTAACGAACAAAGGCTGGAGGGTCCGATATTGCCAGTTGCATCAACCTGCAGATGCCACCACACGAGAAGTTGAGCCATCTGAGGCACTTCCACCAGCAACTCTAATACATCTTTTATGCAACAAACCTAGCACAAAAGACTAAATCTCTTCTTTATGTGAGGTGAAAATGAGCAGGCTAAACAACTGTCACTTTGCTGAATTGATGAACATACCAAGCAGAGGACCCAGCTACTGCATGATGGAAAATGCCCTTGCCACAGCAAGCTATCACACCATCATCTATGTACCATTGTGGAACCTGCATGTACATGTACATGTACTTGATCAGTGGCAATGGCAGTCACCGTAGAGCCCAGGGCAGGGAAGCATTACAGGGAAAATGAGTACTTCATTCGTCCAAGAGGTCTTTTAACCAATGGTGCCGCTTTCTGAAACGGAGTCAACTGTCCCTACGCCAAGTCATTTAATTGTTTCTTTTGTATGAATGAAGTTAAATGCGGTTAACGGAGCACGCCCCCCCCCCCCCCCCCCGCAAGCACAGGGCATGCGTCACATCCATGCACATGGAGCATACACAGTCGAGGCACTCCCGAAGGTCACTAGCAGCTGGTCAAGACCACGCTTAAGCCACTACTCGCCCCTATGACAACCTCCTAATCTCCATCACTCTATATATTTGTGATGTGACCCTGTGTACAGGATCGGACCTGCATACGCCTACGCAATCTCAGGCGGGGCTACACGCAGGTCCAAGCACACACCCCCCCCCCCCCAGCTCAGGGGCGTGTCTCGCTGGCCCGTCACACTATCCCCAAAAGTAGAAATGTATATGTCCGGTGAACCGCAGCACACCCATCGACCCCACAGTGTGCGTCAATGTTAATTGATCATAAGGCATGCATGGAATCACACATTGTTTCATTGTCTTACCCTCTGCCATACATGTATGTTGATGTTTGACAAACAGTTCAATCCTTCACCCCAATTGTTCATTGGCTGGCATCACCATGTCACTTGCTGTTCAGGATTCTCATGCTAAGAGGAGCCATTCCATGACACAGGCGACAAAAAGTGTGGTTCACAAGTTCGAAAAACGGCCATTAACAACAAAACACTATGCAACAGGCAAAGCACGATTGATAGCATACCTATCTTTGAGAACAAGGTGTTACCAAATTATGTAATATTGACAAGATGTTTATTTTTTACAGGCGCACAATCAGTTTGCTGATAATATAATTCATGATGGCCGGGAAGGGGGATAGGGGGAGTAGTTGAACCCAAACACCCCCCCCCCCCCCCCCCACTGTTACATCCGCTACAACCACCGTGCACCATCATAGCCAAACCTCAAAAGCTATTACCAAGACATAGCCTTGGATTTGGGTTCTTTTTAGCTAGGGCAAATGCTAACTGTGAATGGTTTGTTGTACATCTGTGCCCCAGGTTCTCAATATTTACAAATATTTGTACCTTCAGTAACTTTCATCATTACCAAATATGGCATTATATAATATCTTGATCAGTCCCTAACTGTTGACTTCACATGTAATTCTTTTTTAACAGTTATGCAATACCTTGTGATGTCCATCAAAAAGACTCTTTTATATTTTTCTGGTGTAGAATATCATCCAACTGTTAATGATATAGAAGCGAAACTAGCACCTAGCATTGTAGATGAACGTTGCACTACTGTAACAGTCAGTGGAGCTGCTGATGTCGAGTATGTTGGTACTGAAGAGGATGCAGACCGTTACAATAATATTGGCAGTGATATGCCTAAGTGTTATGATGCAAATGTAAGCGTAGCAGAACATGGTGACAGTTCTGGACCTGATCACCACCACTACATGGATGAACAAGGTGGCACACTTCAGGAACAAGAAATGAATGATGAACAGGGCGAAGAAGTGGATAAAAGGGACGTTGATGAACACGCTAATACGTGTGAAGGCGTAGTTAGGAGTGAATTGTTAGATAATGATAAGTATGCAGTTGCGATAAATGTCGAAGAACAGGATGAAGAAACTTGTATAGGATCTCAAGTAGCAGTCAGGGAGAAGATGAATGAAGAAAATGGATATATGTCTGATAGAATTGTTGTGAGTGATGAAGAGAGTCACTTGAGTCATGGTGCAGTTGACACTTGGCCAGACTTTTCACCTGTAGCATTGGATGAAATTGTGGCAGAATGTGAACATGTGTCGAATGAGCAAATGTGTACTAATGCATTTGTTCCTATTGATGATGTCACAGATGAACTTTCTGTTGTCACTCTTGATTCTGCTGGCATTGAAGGAGGAGCACAGAATATGATCTTGTCTGTGGGAACTGTTGCTGATTGTGCGAAACCTTGTAACTTTGAGGGTGTTGTATCTGGTACTATCTCAGAACCAATAGCTACTTTACGTCCTATTTCTTACCAGTTTGTAGCGAAAAACTTTGCCTTTCAAGTGAGTGTTTAAATTTGTATGTGTATATTATTAAGTTCAGGGTGTAATCAAAATGTTGATAGATGTATTTTTGGTATTGCAAGTTCTATAGAATCAAAATATATGAAAATAGTGTTTATAATTGATGATTTACAGCATTGCATTGTTCTATGACCTGGTAGTTAATGTTGTTAAAAGCTCATATATGCAGCAAAATACAACATATCAACATCATTGAAGTAAAATTGAATTGTTTCTATTGTTGGTGTCTTCACAGCATTGGGTAGTTTTATCTCGTTAAAAGAAAGGCTCTCCCTAAAGTAAATTATGTATTTCTGCTTTCAGGTGATTAATAATTTAGTGGTTGCACTATCATTTGAGCTTACTTAACCACTGGACCACTAACTTTAGGGATTTATTCACCCAACACTAGGTTGTAAAGTGGTTGTCACCTTTAGGTTATCCTCTAGTTTCAATGTGAAGTGTTTTAATTTTGGGAAATGTTCTTAATGCCATTGGTGATGCTTGCACTTATTGTAGCCTATTGAACAACAACTAGCATTAGATTTGTATGGTGTTTAACTGTGCTCTCTCTCAAATATAGCAGTGTAATATAGTTATACATGTACATTCCTAGTTCTCTAGTACAATCAGTCCTATTTTATATTCCAGCAATATCCAATAGGTTGCTTGACCTGCAAAAAGCTAAATCACACTGTGAAGGTATGCTCATTATTTATACATTTTTAATAGCATTTACATGTATGTACTTGCAGGTTAAAAAAAAAAACATACTTGAACTACATGTACACACAAGCTTTAATATTGCAAACGTGGTTATTTTAACCTTGCATTTTCCTGCATTTGAACTAACTTTTTAATGCATTGTATGCTGTAACAAAAGTGGATGTGCATGCTGCGTGTGCTCAACTGGCCATTGTTTACATATGGTTCAGGCCTTATCAGGTGACTTAACCCTTGTGCATCATGTATTGGATGTTAAAGTTAGTGCTCCCATCACCAATACAACATCTGAATTGGACACACAGTTAACAAGATGGAAGGGCTCTGCTTGTACACGGGAGATCTCTCGGTCTTCCATGTATGTACAGGAGAGACCAATGGCTTGGATCTGAGGTCTTCCGTTGTACTGGAGATATCTCTTTCGTGATAACAGTGAGACCAATTCACATGTTGTATTGGGGTGTATGGGAGCCATCCCTGACCTATATAAATGTATTTACTTTACCACCGCTCCCCACACAAAAAAAAGAAACATAAGGTTATGTTTATTGCACGCAAATGGAAACGTTATGCATTCACTTGATCATTACACGCAATCGCTACGGCGTATAAACTGTTGGTGTTAACCAGATGCTCATGAACGGAATTGATGTACTACATGTAGTATATGTGCCATGCGCATTGGCTAGGCAAGAGAGGCGGTCTCTACGGTAGATATATGTATATGCAATACAATAGTTCACAAAGTATGAAATTAATCCTACGATGGGCTGCCTGGCCGCATTTTCGCCTGACTTCTGCCCATGTTGACATGCTTTGTTATAAGATTGTGCACACTGGTTGGGTGTGTCCCGACTACGCTAAAGTTGGGTCACCTCTGACTTGTATTAAACTGTTGCGTGAATTTAAGGTGGTTTACATGATTTGTATACATGTACGATGGTTACGTACAAACTTGCATGCACTAATGGGGTCGTTTCAACAAGGATCGTTAACATCTATACTCGATAATTAAAATGCCATCTGAAGTGCTTCGTTAAACATGTACAAAGTGATTTTATAATCTGAAACAAAACGTCTATGTGTTTTGATGTTTGATTGCAGTCTATTCCTTCATTTTTCTGGTCACCCAAGGAATGTCCTGAGGAAATATTGCCGCAGTGTTCTTCAAATCATGCTCTTCCTAGTAAGAGAATCCTGGATTCATTGAAGCAATCCTTCAAGTCATACATGCGTAAGTTACTGTAGGTCCTTACATGTACAAATGTGTTGATAAATTGGTATGTTTTCACCTTCCATGTAAAACATGGCTTACGCTGCAGACACATGTGAAATTGATGATGAAGATTGCAAACGAAGGAAACAAGTGTGTGACTGCATTTTACACGATATCCGATGTTTATATCCTGGTAAGTGGAAAGTGATTTCATATTGTAAGGAAATTAGATGTACCTTTGTGTATTTTCAGTTACCTACAGTTCTGGTAGTTTAATTATCGTGACATAGCACCGTAGTGTGAGACCGTAGCTCCTGGTACAGAGTAGCGAAGTTTGCGTAAACATTGAGCACGTAGTTTAGTTAGAAAATTTGGCCACTTTGTTGCGCGAACACAAGTACCAGCAGCTTTGAAAGAATGACGTACATTGAGTGCCATGTAATCATGGCAACGCTGATATGCGTAGTCAGTGTAGAGATGTATTGCTCTGTGCGCTGTATTCTTCTGCTGTAGCACAATAATGTCGTACACTAACTACTGTACGTGCCTAGTGTATCACCGTAGAAAAAGTGCTCTAGGTGGGAAACCTTTTTCTGACTGGTACTGTATGTAGTACCTGTGTTGTAACGTATTGCTATTTAGAAAAAACAACAGTATTATGTACAGTGTGTATCTAAATAGAACACAGAATGTGTATAATGTGCATTAGCATTTAAATGCCAGCAGATTTCTTACACCTGTCAAAATTCTTTTGATTGAAATCCATTTGCCTCAAAAGTGCCTAACACGTTTTGTTGCAATGCACACATATTTAGTGCATAGGAACAGTTTTAACTTGATCAACACTGCAAAATTGATTGCTTTCTGTTTGCATTGTACGAATGCATAGTCTGAATGCATAGTACGCTTTGCGTTTCTGTTTAGAAGCAAGCAAATGTAGCGTACTTTTTATTACCATATGCATGTATAGTATATAGAAAAAGTGAGTAGTGTCTATTATTAATAACATACAACACATGCATAAAAAATGCATGAGCTGGTAATTTTATTTGCTCTTAATTAAACATTGTGAATGTTGGATGCTAGCTTTATGTTTGCCTTATTGTTATCATTTCAATGCTGAAGGTGCACAACTGGAATTGTTTGGTTCATCGAAGAATGGGTTTGGTGTGAAGTCAAGTGATTTGGACCTATGCCTAAAGGATAATGGATGCTCTGAGGTAGGATAGTGTTCCAAATGAAGTGACCAAAAAATGACTATTGTGCTAATTTGCTTGTACAAGATATTAAAGTGAGTTGATGGGTAAACAAAATTTGACTTAAAAAAGACATTTTTCAATTGCAGTTCCTGTAAGGAGCATAGCTAAGCGTTCAAATTTGTCTTATACAGTACGCGTCCAAAAAAGTTGGCACCACGCATTACGCTACAATTGATCATAGTACATTGCAATTCATTATGTTACGCTACATTTGTATTTTGTTGCATTATAACCGTTATGTTATGTTATTGCACGTACCTCAAACACAGTTTTGGACTTTGTTCGTACATATGTCAGCATCTCGCTTTTGCTTTGACAACACGGTAAAATACCCACATGCATATTTGTACATGGCATTTTCCATTTACGCAATTAACATACTGCACTCCGATCGTAATGTAACATAATTGTAGCGTAGTACATTGTAGCATAATACAGTGCTTATCATAAAGAGAGTACAAAATGAAAAATGTCAGTATTTTAGTCATAACTCTGCAACCAAACATGATATGAAAAAAAAAACAAGGATTCAGTATGCATTTATGTATCATGTGGTTAATTTTTGATGCGTCACGTGGTATGTTTCTGTTTCCGGACTACTGCATGTAGCATAAGGTTAAAGTGACAGAGTTAAGGTTTGAAATTTGCAACACCATTACACCATAATAGTCTGCATGTCCATGAACAGTTTGAGCTTTGCGCGCTGTGTAGTTATGGAGATCGGTTCAAGATTGAAGGTGTGTGTATAACTACAGGGACTTTGTAATATAATGAGCAAAAAAATTCCCCTTACCTCTGATGTTTTCTACATAACCGTCACCCACATTCAACTTTTATAATCTTGAACCGATCTCCATAACTACATGGCACGCAAAGCCCAAACTGCTCATGGACATGTAGACTATAACGTTGTAATGGTGTTATAAATTTGAAATCTTAACTCCATTGCGTTCATGAGTTACAAAACAAAATTGTCATTTTCACCATTTTATACTTGCAGTAGTCCAGAAATGTAAACATATCACGTGATGCACCAATAATGTACAACACGATACATAAATGCATGCTGAATCCAAAAATGTAATTTGGTTTTTTCACGTCATGTTTGGTTGCAGAGTTGTGGCTAAAATACCAACATTTTTCCTTTTGTACTCTCTTTGTGATAAGCACTGTATGTGGCACCAACTTTTTATTGATGTATACTGTAGGTAGCCCCTTGAACTTTTAAGTCAAAGTGGTTGGACAGATCAGTTCTGTTATACATGTGCGTGTGTTCTTTGGGGTGCAGCGTGTGTTTTCAGAATTCGTTTGTCTTAAGGTCTGAGATTGCAATACAGTGTTACATGATTTATTGACCATTACACGGTATTCCGGAATCTCTGTTATACTTGTCATCACATTTAGGGGCAGGGCTATTGGTTTGGGGTATATACTGTAGATCTAACTTATAAATGAAGGGTGCATTCTTTAAGTGCCACAGGGTGGGTTCTTTATGGTAACGTTTCTTTGTAAATTAAATAGCCGCAATTCGCCAATCAGATTGCAAGATGTTATAGTCTGATTCACATGTGTCTTTATTTGTGTGCCACAGATGAAAGCAACACAAGAGGTTTTAAAGAATATTGCAACTCTATTCAGAAAGCATCCAGGTACACATGTGCATGTGCATGCAAAATGTGTGGGGCATTTTTATGAATAGTTCCTGGGTTAATCCACGTGTAATTGTAAATTTACCAAACTAGATGCTCGTTGCAGCTTTGCATGCATTTTTCATATACATGTAGACCATTAATGAACATGCCATGAAACTGGTACATTTTGGTTTACATATTTATTAAAGTACAGACCCAATACTTCCGGCTCACTTGTACTTATGGGAAAATTCAGATCTCACATATGCAATAAAAAAAAATTCATTAGCTAGAAGTAGGGAACTTGGACAAAAAAAGATTTTATCTCATTTTAATGCTTAAGGGTAATTCACATTTGCTGGCCTCAACTTTCACTAGGTATAATTCTATGCACAAGTCGTTCACTATGTGGCATTATTATCTGATCCCAATATCCACCTGTACATTTTATGCACACACGTTACCCCAGATGCTTGTGCAGGTAGACATTAAGCATACACAAGTTGCAAATAATAGAAAATGAATGTGCCTTATTTTCTGCTTACATGAGCTGTTCACATATTTTGTAAGGGATGTTAAACAACTTATATTTTATCTCTATGGCTCAGCAATATTGGTTTGACTATTCATTACTTTAAATCATCAAATATGACATTACAACATCAGAATACTGTACATGTACATTGATTATATTATTATTTTTCTCCACATTACAGATAAATATAGAAAGGTTATAGCAATTACAAACACCAGAGTTCCCATCATCAAATTCTATCTCTGTCCTTGGTAAGTTCAAAGCTAGTTTGTTTTTTATGGTGCTAATACATTTCAACTGGATTGTGATTATGTGGTCACATTATTTGGAAGCTTATAATATTTGGTACACAAATGCTACAGTTTCTTGGTGCCAGTTAATACATGTACTTCAGGTGTGCAGCACTTGTTTGCTCTTTATGAAAGCATGTTAGCAGGTCTTAATTGCTTGAAACATTGCTGGCCTTATTTGGCTAGTACAGTGCATAGTATTATCAGCTTCATTGATGTCCACCTATTATGGCTGCAAACTGTTCTTACAATTTTGATATTAGTATCCACGTTTCTGTTCTGTATTAAATCAAGAAACGTGTATATATGGGATCGATGGCAGTGGACCAGGTTCATTAGTCCAGGCAACCGCCGGACCAATAATGTTATGATACCATGCTAAATGATGAGCATGCATTTTTTTTTTTTTTTGTTGTTGTTGGAAAACTGAGTAATTTTTGTTATACATGTACATGTAGAGATTTTACAGGTTTTTACTTTATTGTTTGATGGTGTGACAATTGAAGCACTGTGATATAATATAATGGTAATTTTTGTACTTTGCAGATGCTACTACATGTACATAACCTCAGTTCACACTACACACAAAAACTACTTATGAGAAGTTTTTACTTGGTATTTCTGTATCTTTCCTAGGAAAGCGAACTGTGATATTAGCTCTGAGAATCTGTTGGTATGTTGTGAACTACATCGTACAAATACAACTATGCAAATATTCAGGCATTGTACATAAATGTATCTGCAGAGTGCTTGGCCACATTTTACTATGCACTTTGCCACAAATATATATAACATTATAATCACATTAGAATTGCTATAAGTTTGAAATGGTTAAAGCTATCGATTTTCTATTTTCAACAATCGTACTTAAACCATTCTTTGTTGTAAAATATACATGTATTTTGGGGTCTTGCATTATTATCGCTAGTTTTGATATCAAAATCACCATAACTTTTGGCATGAGTATTCAAAATTAGTTGGTACATGTAGCTATTAATTGTTATGTTTTATGTCATCCATTGGAGATACACTACATGTACATGTACGTGCACATTTTCCAGCTCGATTTGTGCCAATGATGTAGCCCCTAACTCCCGTACGTGTCCATTAGGTAGGACATGTCTGCCTAAATCATTGATGTGAATCGAGCAGGATAATGTGCATGTCTGTATCCTCCACAGCATGAAGTTCAATGAACAGAACAATTCAATTGCTACATGTACAGGAATATCTGCATGTACATGTACATGTACATGTATGAAGTGATAGTTAACCCCCATAAGGTATTGGCCCTGGCGATATGGGCACAGAATTAATATTAAACTCTGAAATGATGTTATGTACTATGACTACTTGAAAAATACGAATGGACTGCCTTACCATTTGGAAGTTATTTTATATAGTGATTCTCATTTTTGTGACATTTATCTGAAGTGCTATTTTGTTCATATGTACATGTATATTATACTGGAAGTCTGTGTGGCTGTGTGCTAGTTTGAATTGTATTTTGTGTTTACTGTAATGGTATTATAGCGTACCCTGCAAATGAAACCATGCAGATAAGCAGATTGCTTAAAAGGTGGATAACAATATATATCTGCCATTTCTTATTTTTAGCATATGGTGCATATTGTAATATTATACTCACTGTGCTCAGTGTTTCCATTTTACACTGTTTTGCATCTAAATGCTCATGCTATTTTTAAATGGTATCATTTTTGTTATTGTTCTAAAAGCACTATAAAGTTCTGCCAATAGCATCCCCCATGGTTATAGAAAATGCATCTTTTAAAATGAGTCCTTGGATGGAGGGGGAGGAACCTATTGGTGGTACTTTACAGCAAGTGCTGTCTGTTTGAATGGGTTAGATATTGTTGTATATGCCACATAATGTGTGACATTGTACTATCGATACTTCAATTTTACTTCTACTTTAATATTGTTGTCTGTGTTGGGGTATTTTGTGTATATCAGATCATCTGATAATTTCCCTAGGCTATGAGAAACACCAAACTTCTGAAAACATATGCAGATCTTGATCGAAGGGTTCGAGTATTAGGATATGCACTTAAGCACTTTGCTAAGGTATGTGCATAAGTATCATCATTTACCATGAGCCGTATTTTCATATATTTTTAAAACTTCAATGTATCATGCACCAATATGTTCGTTTACACTTAATGGAATTAACCAGCACTAAAGTACAGTGCTAGTCCATAAAAAGTTTCCGTAACTCAATGTAGCAGCAAAGCGGAGCAACAGAGTGTAGTGGAGTAAGCGTAAAACTTTCTTATCATCGTAGTGTGCAGCTGTGTTTTCACACTCTTGTGAAAAGTGGTTTCCATTGCATTGCATAGTAAATGGTTGTGCGGCGCACTGTTCTTTCTACTAGTATGTGCATAGCTATAAGTATCGCTGTTAAAAAAAAAAAAAGAACCTCTCTTTATGGGAAAGTGCATTGTAGGTACTAGTTTTAAAAAATTCTATGTGAGCATGACTTCCAACAGCCTGGCATGGGAAAATTATTGCTCTCGATTTTAAAGATGATCTCATGTTTAGGCTGCAGCTTTTTTTATTTTGCAATGCATTTTGAAGATACTCTATTCTTTGAAAGTTATAAAGATGACACAAAACATTAACTTTGTAACCCTGTATCCTTAAAACTGAATACGCAAACAGATCCCAAGTGAGCAACATGGATCACATTCATTTAGTGACGTTTAAATTAAAATAATTTGTGCCAGCCTACCTTTAAGCAATCTTCTTGGCTCCTATCAACCACTTTCGTTAATCACAGGTGTGTGGCATGGCTGATGCAAGTTTAGGTGGTCTCTCTTCCTACGCGTACATTTTGATGCTGTTACACTACCTTCAGAGAACTGAGCCTCCTGTTATTCCTGTGTTACAACAGGTAATGTACTTCGTTCAATGTGATGGAAGTGCTTTGTTGTATGGGGTTAACTAATTTTTCAACTGATGTTTATTGGATAGAAGGCACTCTCAATATGTCTTGTAAAAGTCTGTATGTGTATGATTATTCTTGTACATGTAGCTTGAATCAGCTGAACAATATAACAGCAAGGCACATGTTCTGGATGGGTGGAATTGCTACTTCTTTGAAATTAATGATCGCCAGGAACTTGTAAGATAAACTTCATGTGTTGTTTTGCTAAGTAGTTAAGTAGTTTTGCATGATACGTGAGCACTACAGTATAAGGGGGAAATATTTATATGATTCAGTGATCTTTTTGAAAAACCTGATAGGAAAAGTGCAATGATACCTATGATTATGCCCAGTAAATGTGAAAAATGGATGGTTACTTGACTTGAGAGAAGGCATTCTCCTGCAGCATCCTCACTGCAGTAAAAGAATGGATTAGCTGTATTAGTACTGTAGTGTTGAACGTACATGTATCTTGTGCCTTACTTTGTGTATTTTATTTAGTCCCACTTGTGGCCAGGCTTTGGAAAAAATGTTGATGGGATTGGAGTATTATGGCTTGGATTGTTACGGTGAGTTTGTGTGCAATTGCTGCTTTTGAGATGTCTAATAGCACGACAATAATGCTGTGTTTGTTTTTAAAATTAATTATTTGCAGCACATTGCTAAGATGTGCAACATAAGCACACAATAAATTTACATGCATGTTAGGAGCTGTTGTAAAAGTTGCTAGTGCAAGTCAGAGATTGTACGTGAATGAAACAGTTCAGAACGTGCATGAGGAAATGGTGTAGACTATACGTGCTCTAAAAAAGAAGAGCCAGAGGAACATAACTGGTTTTTGTAGAGTGAAAGCTAGTTGTGTTCCTCCATCTCGTCTTTTTTTACATTATCAGTAATCAACACCATGTAATAGCAACAAGACTGCAAATAATGTATGTGGGACAGTGTCATTAGGGTTTTAGAATAGACCGATTCTGTAAAGATGCAAAATACCATGTCTATGGGCATAGCCCCAACCGGTCGCACAATGAATCACGAGGGATGATGAACAACGAGCGATGATATCCTGTGGCGCCATGTCCATTGCCTGGGCCACAATGAATAACAGTGTGCTGATGTAAGGGAGTATGGAAAAATGCACTATGGGCAACACAAATGATATCTAACTACATGTACATGTAGCATCTACTCACATAATCGAACACCAGATACATGTAGCTGAATTGGACCTTCTCTATACTTTAAGTTGCAACAATAGTTTGTCTTTCTGTTTGCACTGGTTTTTTTCTTTTTAGATATTAGGAGTAGATGTGCCCCCCCCCCCCCCCCATGAAGCATGGAAGCTTTTAGCATTTATGCACACACAAAACTGCAGTTTCAGAGCAAAATCTGTGCTTCCAACAGCACTATGCTTGCAATATACAGGTCACCAAACTGGATTACCCTGCACCCCACTGTTGTGGGCTGTATTATATCGCAGGCAAATTTGACATTCTTCACGAATTGATGCAATCTCTCTAAACCGTAAAGTTTTAGTTGTTTCTATTGTGCTGTAAGGCTGCCAGAGCTATCAATACGTTTATATTTATTTATCATCAGTAAGAAACACACAAGTACCGATTATGTAGCACATGCTTGTTCATTGCCAATAGAGTGATAATGCTATGAATATTAATTAGTTATATGTGAAGCCAGATTTCTTTTTATATCATAATGAAACTGGCTGTTGTTCATGATTTTGGGGTTTGTGCTTATGCCATAAACTAATAAGTGCACTAAATGTACATGTAGAACAACTTAGGTCACTAAACGTCATATAACAGCGCCACAGTTTTTAGAATGAAGGTATATGTGTAGCTTACCAAAGTATACGATAACAGTATTTATAGCAGTCATAGCAAGATGGAACAAACTATAAGACAAAGTGTCCAAAAATGGAATGATAGAAGTATGTACAATATTTTAATTCATGGCTACATTTTTTGGCAGATATTTTTGTGAATTTGACTGGCAAAAAGATGTGGTCACAATTCGGCAATCAGAACGGCTGACAAAGTTTGACAAATGGTGGCTTTCTAAGCCAATGTGTATTGAAGGTAAATCATTTTATTTGTCACTGGTTGCAAACAATGTTTTTTTTCCCCTTTGCCTATGAAGATCCATTTGATTTGAACCACAATCTGGGACAACCAGTATCTAGTCAAAGTATGTTTTTCATTTTGTTAAGTGTTGTGTTTCTTGTGTTGTGAATTGATTGCAAAATAAGGATATTTTATGCTACTAAATAACTGAGGATTGATATGGCAAAGCTTTATGCAACTACATGTACATGTAATTGGTTATTGGTCACACCAAATTAACTCATCTTTAATTTAACTGGCTCTTCATTGTATTAATGAAGAATGGCCTTACCAGTGTGTTCTGTTATGTAATGTATCAGTAGTGGCACATGTAAAGGGTTAAGCGCAATACGTCTCTGCGCTAACTACACATATCAGCATTGCCATGATAACATGGCGCACAATGTATGTAATTCTTTCAAAGCTGCTGGTACTTGTGTTCATGTGACAAAGCGGCCAAATTCTACTACACAAACTATGCGCTCAATGTTCACGAGAACTTCACTACTCAGTACCCGTAGCTATGGTGTTATGCTATGTAGCTACACCGCGATAATTATTGTTGGTACCAAGTATTAATTAACCTTAATTTTTATAGTCCACAGATGATGTATTTTAACATCATATAATATTTAGAGATAAGGGGTTTATGGGAAATTTTCAATCAAATTATTCAGGATGGAAAAAAAGAACTAATATTTAAGCACATATAAAACTTACTAAAAGTTAGAGATATAAAGAAAATTGCACTATTCTCCTAATTGTTTACCTAGCCTAATCATAATGACGTTTATTAACCTAATTTTGGATCTTGAATATGTGGGTGTTGATTTTAAAATCACTAGGTTACTTGTGTTAAGATGCATTAGAACAACTTAGCAACTTAAAAATATGCACACTGCTACAAAAATTGCTAAAGCATGGACTATGACTGCACGATATTATTAATAGTCATTGTTAATGTAAAGTATATTTTAATTAAATTATTAAAGTTCAATAATACTTGGTACCAACAATAAACTGCACAGAATGTAGGGAAACTTTTTCTGACTGGTACTGTAAATCAAAACCTTCTGTATCAAGAAGATGATTGGTGGGATGTAGGATTGGTGGTGCAAAAAGCAACAAAACAAGAAACAGTATGTTACAGTGAGGTTTGGTAGGATCCTACAACTATAACAGTCGTACATTAGGCTTCTTTGCAAATTTAGGACTGTTACAGTGATATAGCGATTGGTTTTAAACCTGGCAGCACAATAGTATACAATATTTCCTAGCTTGTTCACGATTGCTAAAGCTTGGACTCTGTGTATTCGTTGCAATGTATAGTGCGCTTGAATTTGTCTTATTGGTATCAGGTAAGCTCAGGAGCCAAGCTTGGCCTCCTTCGTATATGCTTTGCTGCTCTTTGTATTTTATTGATACCTTTGTTATTTTTCAGATATCTTAACCTTTAGTCCCCCGGTGAACCGCCTAACCCGTTATGCACACTAACCTAACCAGTTAGGCCGTTTATCGTCCACTTTTTCCTTCTTCCTGATTTCCCTCATCATTCTCATCAACCTCCTCACATTCACTAGCTATGGAATCTAATCGAGCTCAACTCTTTCACTTCCTCCCCCCTCGCTTAGCCTTCGCAGAACCAGGTATCGCTATCCCCCACTCCTTCTCTTCTGTTCACGTGCCATTGCTCCATTTGACATGTAATCTTCTTTGGGACCAATCCAGTCACTTCTACCATCTTTCCTTGCTTTTTGGAGTTTTTTTTTTGCGATATATCCATCTACATCAGCACCGTTTGCCAGTGCACCATTTTATCCACTCGAACTTTGACACTTTGTACCACCGCATTGGTTTACATAATCACGAACAACGGTTGAAAACCAAACAAGTGGTATCCCACTTTTGAAAAATGCTAAGCCGGTTAGTCATTTGCATAACCCGTTATGCATCGGGGGATTAGGGTTAAACTCAGAGTTTTCCTTGTTAACAAGCTGTGCTCATTGGCTTGGTCACTCTGCTCGTCTGTCACATCTTTCAAACATGTTAGCACAATTTCTGCAGCTGCACAGTACGTTAATTGTGCGTAGCCAGGCAACAGTAGCATGTGTGATGTCATATTGCTATTGATATTATGAATTAGCACCTGCTGGAGTTATTTCGTGGCATTTCATCACCAGCTAACGATTGTACATCTTATCTGTATGAAAATACATGTTTGGAATTAAAATGGTACAATCTTTTCGTCTTACGACGTTCCTGTCGCAAGTTACACGTGATGGAAGCAAGGAGACGAAAATTAAATGGTGGAATTTTGGTGCCTACTTGTTGCTCCTTATAAACGGCACAGTCCCACGAACCGCATTGTATGTGTATATCTGTCATATCTTTGATGGATTATATGCAAGCAGGCGAGTAAAGGCAAATCTCTTCAGTATAATCAGTACATCAATTGTTTCCAGCAGTACATGTATGCTGGCTCCGGCATATCTCCATTCTGGCAACTTCTTAAGACATCAGTACACAAGTTGTGCTGCCAAATAAAAGCTCTTTGATAACTCAGCGTGTAACCCTAAATAGATATTGAGAGCATTTGTTGAAGTTTGTCAGTCAGAAGTGACATTTATCAAACTTCAATCATTCTGAACGAAAAGTGTAGATTTAATTAGGGGTGTTCTAGATTGTTAGATCCACCACTGCTATTTTCAGTCCTACCTATAACAATAAAATTTGTCTAACATATTCAATAATCAATTATTTTGCACTCCAGTGTACAAACTGTCCTACATTTAGATGAGTGCTGTTCTACGTGTACGACAATGGGCTGGTAGAATAGACATTGGAAGTGTTCATTCCACTTATGGTATGCATTTTATTGCAGTGAGGCAGTACATATTAAAACGGTTTCAGGATGCACTTTCATATCACTCATCAGCGATGGATATATGGCAAAACATAGTGAGTATACTGTTGTTTAGCTTGTTAACACCTGGAGATTATGACTTGCACATATTAACCTTTAATCTCCAGGCAGCGGTCCTAGATCTAGGATCGCTACGGTCCTAGATCTAGGACCACCATATTACAGCTTCGATATTAATTGAAATAAACATTGTATTTTCTAACTTAATATTTTATTATTAGCTCCAATCATATTTGGATAAATATTAGTTAAGAAGAAAGCTTTATAGTAATTCGTTTATTTTCTAATATGATTGCATCAGAATGAGTTTATTGCAAAAAATGGTGAAAAAAGTGACGAATGTTAATCGGTTACTTATTTTTGCTTGTAACTTCACATCCATATGTGCTCTATTTCAGGGGAACTTTGGTAAAACACTGCCCTATAACTTTACTCTGACTTATGCAAACATTATGCTTCAAACATTATATATGATGAGATAAACAAATTAGGTTTGAGTGATATCTATAAATGAATGCATTTACATGAAGAGCAAAATTAGCATTCAGGAGGAGAATTTTTATAATTGACCTAGCCAGATCCCATCCTGTATGGTACTGCTAGTTAGTGCTCTTTTCTCAAATTAATTAATCAATTAAATGTTGTGATTTTAATATGCAAGTTTTATGAATTAAGAGTGAAATGGAGGAGAAGGATGGAGATTGAAGATGGAGCTGGGCTTCCATACCTGCCAGAATGAATTTTAGCACCCATTCTCATGTTTCTTTTGTATATAATACATATTTAGTAGCTTCTGTAGTAATTTGTGTGTGTGTTTGTGTGTTATTGTATGTATTTCATGTTATTATTATATTATTATTTAAAATAAATAAATAAATAAATTATAAAGTTAAACATGGACTTTAATAAACATTTCATAAAAGCAATAATCTAATGTAACATATATAGTTTGTAAACAAATTAGGATTTAACCCTTTCTCGCCACTGAAAATGCGAAAATAGATACCTGCCAATACCAGCACTATAAGTGATTTACATGCATTTTGTGTTTACATTTTAGTTTAATGATATCAAATATTGTTCGAATATAATGAATACAATTATCAGTTAATCAGATGTTATATAATGTTGTTCAGTGGTTTTTAGTGGCTAACATCTTGTAAGGTGTATTTTTAATACTGATAGACAAAGCAAGTATTGAAAACTGTGGTACTATTGTGTTTGTAGCAAAATTGATGCAACCAACACGCAGAAGCATTTCAAATTAGGTTGCTTTTTCTTTTTTCTTTCCTTCAGATGAATACTACATAAAAAAATTTTTTAAATGTAATATTCATCTGAAGGAAATTTCTATTGATCCTGCCCAGGGGAATCAACCACACATTCCTTGGCCAATTCTCTTTAGATACCCAGCAACAGAATTATAATTACCTAAACCTGGTGTATCATGCAATGATAGGCATGGCAACAACATTGGGGCAAATCAATGGATGTATAGATACCAAGGAACGTGTTTTGAAGGTTGAATTCATCAAATTGCAGGGATTGTGGACATTAAACAACCTTCTGAAGCTCTGAAATTGAGTAAATTTGAGCTAATGGATCAAAAATGCAATGGACTTGTACGTAATATTGGCACGACATGCATGATGCCATAATTAATGCAGTTAGACTAAACTTGAACAGTTCCTCAGTTCTTCAAATAAACAAGTGATAGGCCACTTTTTGGTTGTACAGCCAATTGGCCCAATACCCATGCAAACAGCCCTTTTGTATAGAGACATTCAATACTACTGACTCGCTATACAATAATGTTATTCTGTGCATGCATGGCGGCACTGTAGAGTATCTGCTGCACTGTGCCACTTCCTCCTACAACTTCAGCAATACCATGCCCTTCCCCCTAAGTAGTCTGGCTGTGGTGGTCATTCTCCATTTCGTCCCTAAACGTAACAAGATTATGCGAAAGTAATTCCATATCGCAAGAACCACGCCCCCCGTTTATACAAACCCGTTCCCTTTGATCGCTTCTCTTGTCGGCTCCTCATTACTACTGAGGGCGCTGTAGCTTTCCTTGTGACTAGTAGAGGCCTCTGAACAACCTTATTCAGCATTCTCACAGAGATCACACCTCTTCTGCTTATTGTACCGCCCGATCTCTCCAGCTAAGCCGTCTTTATGAACGCCCTCGACTTTTTCCTCTGTGGTCGTGTCATTTGACCACTTAAAGTTAATCCGACACTTATGACATGTTCCTACGACATGTACAACACATCTAGAACAAATCTTATTCCTTTTAATCTTCCCTACAACAGCCTCATCGACGGCGAAGTTCTTTCCCATTTTCGCGGTAACGCCAGCAAATTGATGGATGCGCAACGTTTGGATGCTTTTATCGCCTGACACAAAAAATGCCATTATGGAAAGCAACCATTTCTAAGTAGCCTGGACATATCTAGATAAGGCAGAGCTGTTTCAGAATTTTCAAAACAGGCGTTCCTTATTTTCAGCTGCTTAGTTTGTCGTCCTAGATCTAGGACGATCGTCCTAGATATAGGACGGTTGGAGATTAAAGGTTAATGTTAATTGAATTGACTGGTTCAAAAGCAATAAAATAACAGTACAGCTTTTTGTCATTCATTAGTAGTGAAACAAAAGTTACACCTACATTGGGAGCAGTCTCATTATTTATCGCTTTTTTTTTTTTTTTTTTTTTTTTTGACCTATTGTTTTTATGTTAAGTATTCTTACATCTACATGTACAGCAAGCAAATATGCACCTAGCATTTACAGGCATGATTAATAATATTAATGGCTGCTGTAGTCCCAGATCCAAATGATTATCACATACAGTGTAACATCATATATAGAGGGTCTGAGAAACATTTTGGTGGCTGCGCAAAATTTAGGTGCGGGGATTGAAGGAAGTCGTGACATCTAATAATTCAGTTAGCATAAGTTGACTTTTTTTGGTTCACTTTCCAAAACATGACACACATGCTGAGAATGGCATAAATTGCAGCACATGAATGTATCAGTAAGGACACAAATATGCATCAATAAGGGCACGAATATTATGTAACTTGGGGGTGTCTCAATCACCAATATGTTTGATCGTTTTCCCATGTAAGCAGTAATCATCGTTACGTGCAATTGCGATTATGGCTGTTGTTATTGCCAGTTTTGCTGAAGTTTAAAGGGTTTGCTATGATAACTGAATGCCTCTAGATTTTTAGAATAACCAATTGCGTTTCATTGGTGGCAAACTTGAGCTGGTGTTATTATGTACATGTGATCTAGGATTTTGGATAGTCTCGCAAGCCAGACGTACTTCGATGTACATGTATGATCTATAAGATTCATCCCATTCACGTCTTTTGTATAAATAATTAACATTAATAATAGTTAATTGTAATGAAGATTTTTAGAATAACCAATTGCGTTTCATTGGTGGCAAACTTGAGCTGGTGTTATTATGTACATGTAATTGTAATCTTGTGAAAAATCCTTGCCACATCCTTGTATAAGATACATAGACACTTCTTCATTAAAATGGCTAGCAAGTTATAAGTACTAACAGTTTAAAAACCTAATTTCAGAAACCACAGATTGACGTATTTCATTTTAGGTGCCTAGTCACTACATATTGCAAATGTGTTTGTGGATCTCGATGAGATTGATGTATATTCATGAATGTCAATTTAAAAATACGTATTATAAACATTTGATACTTTGTTTATTTACACTCTAGGACCATGTAATGGATTCCAAAGCATTGGGTTGTGATAGTCGACCCCCTGTGCGTATGATATGCGGTACCTGCAATCAGTTAGGACATAAAGATGTCGACTGTCCAAAGGGTATGTTGGCTCTAGATGGCTTTGGTTGGTACATGTAATATTTGGACTTGTTTCCAGGTACTGAGCCTCGTCCAATAGTTAACAAGATTGACAGCAGAAGGGGCGGCATTCAGGTTGCATCACAGCAGAGGAAAAGGAAACCAAAATCAGAAAGTGTTGTCGAGAAAACAAGATCAAGTAAGTACTACTACCGAAGGGACCAGGCAAGGGATGCTCAAGATATGTCAGCTGCTCCACAGCCACGCCTGAGGAGGCGGCAGAGAGCAGCAGTAACCCAAGATTTTGGAACTGTCAGTCATTCCACCAATCCAGGCCGTACCACTTCTGAATCAGTGGCACACACGAAGTCTATACCTTTCACAGCTCAACTGGACTGAAATGATACTTGAAATGCAATTTTGTATTTATTTTTGTTATGCGTCTTAAAAAGCATCTGTATCTCCTTTTTTTAAAAAGCGTATACGCGTAAATCAGCCATAGATTGTAGAATAGACCCTTCTCGCGTAAGATCAGGAATGTGATAGCAAGGATCAAGCTTTGAACTTAATTTGATTCATATCGCTGTGGCTGCCTCCGGATGCCGTTTTCACTTGGTTGTGGTTGCCTCCGGATGTGCTATCAAATTCCTCATCTCTAGGCGAGAAGGGTCTATTACAGAGGAAACGCTTGCCTAATCACGTGCATGACGTCATTCTCGTATCTGTCTAATTTGTCAGAGGGTAGAATTGTGAAGGACGAAAAGGAAGGTTAACGCTCTTAGTTTATAACATGTAGCATTTTCTTGTAAACGATTACATTGTATATGCACCAAATTAAATTAAAACTGGCGTTTTCAGTATTACAATTAATGAACTGTGTACACTTATACAGGGTGTTTCTCAATCAAGAAAAATTAAACACAAGCAGTTTAATTGTTATTAAAAGTTCTGCATGTAAATGAAGACAAGCTAATAAATTAATTAATCCTTTAATGGTTATTAATATTGATAAAAGTTTGTTCATTTCAATTAACTATTATTAATGTTAATTAGTATTTATACAAAAGACGTGAATGGGATGAATCTTATAGATCATACATGTACCTCGAAGTACGTCTGGCTTGCGAGACTATCCAAAATCCTAGATCCGCCCCTGCAATAGTCTGACGTAGCCACACCCTCGCGCTTTGCGCGAGGGTGTGGTACGTCAGACTACCCCTGCAAATCAACGATCGAAAGCTAAATGGAGCGCTGCATGCGCTATTAGTCACCGGCCCGCATCATCACGTATATTTATATTAAAAGGTAATGTTTGTGTCGTTTTAGTCCTCGAATGGTCCTCTATACCTGTACTGCGCAGCCGCTTACCTTGAATGGATTTTCACAAAACACGTACATTGCTCTAATTATAAAGTAACGTACAATAATTAGAAATACGGCTATACGTATACGTGTACATAAAGAAACATTACATTGTCCTAATTTGTTTCACGAGGCTAGCTTGCATGTTGCTTACGTTTATAGAATTGTGTTATGATATTCATGTGGTACCTAGTCCGTAAATGGAGCGGGCCATGGCCACACGCGAATGATGATCATATTAAGGGCTGTATACAGGTACATGTACGTCGTGTGAAAATTTAGATTAGGCATAACACATCAGCAGCTACGATAACATGTGTAGCTATGATTTGAATTATTGTTAATTGTGCATGAAGTGGATTCACGATGTGATGACGGTGTATGTTGTATACATCCGGCGTACATGTATGTACAGTTCGTTTGCACAAACGCTGTAGACTCTACTGCTGTTAAAAGCCATTGTACTGTGCTGCAATAAGGTGAGTTAAAAAAAAAAAAATCACGATTCACGTATGCAGTCGTACAGTGAACATAAACTGGATGTATATAATAATATATATGCATGACTATGAAGGAGGAGGGGGCGGTAGGTCAGCGTCATCGATGTCCACGTTGTCTATTGTAGACGCATGATACGTGTACGTACTGGTGTACGTGTGTATGCACGAATGGGAAACGCTCATGCAGACTGCTAAGGGTTCCAACTTGAATCGAAGGTGGGCGTGTCGGGCGACTTAGCTTGCATGTCTGATGACAGAATTCAAAGCGATTCCCAACGCTGTCTAGCTTCGAGAGATGACTATATACTGGTGTCAGAGATTGAACCCCCCCCCCCCCCCCCCCCCCCCCCCCCTTTTTTTCCCGGCCCAAGTCATTTACGATAGATGTGCATCAGCAATGGGAGGCGACCAATCTAACTCAGCTAGCACGTACATGCGGATTACAGTAAAGCGATTGAAAAAGAAGACGACGCGCATTCTAAGTAATGTCAGCGGCACACTGTTAGTCCTATTCCATATTCTAACCAATGTATAACAGGCTAGAAAGAAAGCTTACATATGCATTGTTGATAATTAACAGTATTACTCATTTCGGTCATGAGCCTGATAATTCCGTATTAAGAGATAACTCTGTTCCAGTATTAATCATCGATGGTTAATTGCAGATGGTATGCAATTCCATTCCTTATGCAATATAGATGCATCCTTGTGTAGTTGAACAGAAGTTGCTTTTGTGCCGTATGCGATGTCAATGACTGGGGAGTCAATATATGGTGCTGACTCCTTTAGTTTCGGGACCAAACACACTAAGAGACTGACATGTTATGGGGACAAAGAGATATTTTGTTTCAAGACACTCTGTTGAGACTCAGCCTCTGATGCTACCAAGCCCGGTCCTATCTTAGCAGTATAGAGTGGTGCGCATGATGTTCCAGGAGTTTCCCCTCTTTCAAGGGAACCATTAAAATGCCATGTGTATTTTTCCCATCTGGTCTCACTACTGAAGGCTCCAAATCATATCAGCTGGTGTTGCACCTAATACTGATAACAACTGGCAATTAACTTGAAAAAACCCCAAGCTGCCCTGAGTGCCCTCCTCCTTCAATCCTCACAGCTCCCTCTGCCCTGCCTCGCGGTCAGCCCTGGCTATGACATCTTAGCTGTCCTTAGATCTTTTCCTAAGGATATGGCTGCAGGACCATCTGGCTTAAGAATCCAACACATTTTGGATACTGTGGGTGTTCCCCCTTCCTACATCCATTCACTCATCCCTTAGAGATGTAGTCAATCTACTATCATCAGCTAGGTAAGGTTCCCGTTTTAGTCTCGACTGAATTTCTTAGTAAACAAGTTCAAACAATGCTTTTAACCCCTAGCATAAGACCAATTGCAGTTCACAAAGTACATAGGAGGCTATATATGGCAACTGTTGTGTGCTTTAGTAAAGGAGAAGGTTGCTGATTTTTTTCAACCACCTCAGTTTGGGGTAGCATGTCCCTCTGGTTCTGAAAAAGTTGTGCATGGCCCAATGAAATGCATTGGGAAACATTGGGGCAATGAAGATTTTTTTGTCAACAAGGTTGATATGTGAAATGCTCTTAACATTGTCTCCAGGCCGTTTCTGCCATCTGAATGTGCCATCTACTTCCCAAAGCTTTTCCCTTGGGCATCTTGGTGTTATGACATCCAGCCATTGTTGTGGCATTCCATGGGTCATCTATCTTTTAAAGCAGGGGTGCAGCAAGGTGATCCTTTGGGTCCTGTGTTTTCTGCTCTTGTACTGCACTAGATTGCTTCTGCTATATATGCTGATGATGACTGCATCAATCTCCTGAACCAGTCCAGGTTCCTAGGTGATGGTTTTTTGGCTGGCAGCAAGGCACAGTGCTCTGTGCACTCTCCCTTATTGAACAACTAGCTAGGTCCACCCTTGGGCATTTTTGTCAACATTGGTAAGTGTGAGCTCTTCAGTCAGAGTGGCTTCAGTGCTTTCACTGATTGTAATGTCTCATTTGCCGAATATGGACATTCTTGGAGCACCTATTGTGGACTATTTGTTCTGTGCTGGATACACATAGCTTCAAAATGAAGGGTTGCAGTAAAGCTGTTGACAATGTTAGTTGATGTCTTGGGGTCATTGCTCTGTGCTTTCGCTCTTCAGTATCAGGTGGCTGAAAACAGGAAACATGCCAGCAATGATGCAAAGAGGTCAGAGCTTGGGTGTGTGTGTGTGCCTTGACAGTCAAGGTTTATGGTTGTTGGGGGGTCTGAAGACCAACCTTTCTTGCCTTGCTGTGTACCTTCACATGTAGGCCACGTTTGCTCACTATGGCAGGTTATACCTGATCCTAGTCAAAGCTAATGCCAGAGCTCTGTTGTCCCCTTCGTTGGCAACTGGCTGCTAATCTTCCTCCCCTTCTCCGTCATTGTGTATTTGTTGTTGTTATTTTTTAGTAACTGGTAGCTTAGAACTGTAATAATGTTGAATATGTTCATTTATCCTGCTGTAACTATTATCATTATTAAGATGTGTCCTATTGTAACTTCTAGTCATAGTGCTTTTTATAAATAGTTGTGAGTGTACTAACTTAATTTAATACAAGAGAATGCACACAGATAAATGAAGACAAAAATTATATCCTTACCACACCCACGCATACTGCAAACTTAAACAACAAGAAGAAAAAAAAAACATTTTCAGCCCTCGCCCGCTGAGTGCTGAAACCTAGCACGGGTTTTAACTATTATTATTATTATTATGTACAGTGGTGGGTTACATATAGTATTTGATCCATATAATTCACATTGTACAGGGTAAAAGCCATGGAGCTTTGGTTTAAATGGTTATGCCATTCATTCTGTATTGTCACAGGTGAGCTCTATTTAGTGCTCCTTGCTGATTCACTGTTTACTCTAGTATTATACCAGTGCTAGGAAGTAAAACATGCACAAGATTTGGGAATAACCTTATACAATCAATACAACCAACCAGCAGTAACTTCATTTTAAGAGGTACTTTTGTGAACATATCTTCTCCACTGAACTGTCCTGGGAATGCCACACAATGGAATATGTGCTACTACAGTGCTACCTCCGACTTGACATCGACCACTTACTTTGGTGTCTACAGACTGTCATCAGGCACTATGTACAACCTGGTTAACATGTCATCAACAATGTTCACAATTTCCCAAAACAATTCTGCATTTGCTTGCAGTCAGTTTCCAATACCACAGGCACAGCAATATGTTGTTGTACCTGGAGACATCATTGTGGTGTGTGTACGATCGAAAGGAGCAGGAAGATTGGGAATTGTTGCCTCTGTTACAGGAACGTCAGTACTACGTGACTCCAATCCTTGTACTGCACTACCTTCTAGCCCAATTGATACCACTAGTTCTGGAGGTGGAGTTTATTCACAATCTATTGGATATACCCTCCATGTTAGCCTTGGTAAGTTAAATAATAACCTTCTATGAAATAACTGAGGTTTCTTTTTACAAATTACCTGGCCAAGATGTCAATGAGTGTGCTGTTAACAATGGCGGATGTGCACAAGTATGTACTGACCTGCCTCTGGGCAACAACTGCAGCTGTTATTCTGGCTATGGAATGGTACAGAATGGCAGTTGTAATGGTATGTAAGTGTAATTAGCCATGATGATACTGTATAAACCGTCATAGGGTGCATATGCTAGCTGAAATACATTAGTATATTTTTGATTAGCATATCCTCCCAAAAAATGATAGCAATTTAGGGTTGATATATTTTCACCTGTTCATAAAAAAGGATTTTAAATGTTCCTGTAATACTTTAGGGGAATCTTCATGTGCAGCAGTTGAAAGTTTACAGTTTTTATAACTTCTTAAGTATCTGACCACATGCACCCGATTGTAGAATTGTGGTGTATTCAGTTACAGTTTCTCATTTCATGAGGTTTTAATAATGGTAATTAACAACTGGAGCTAGTGCATAGGTCCATATTGTATTTGACATGTATATAACTTTTTATATAACACGTACAGTACATATTCACTGAAAAATGCACCTCTTGTTTCACAGATATTAATGAATGCTCCACCAATAATGGGAACTGTTCACAAATATGTACCAACACCAATGGAAGCTTCATGTGCTCATGTACCTCTGGTTATCAGCTTGGTGGAGACAACAAAACATGCACTCGTAAGCTGTTAGTAGTCTATTCTACCATCATTCTACCATCATCCGGACACTATGTATGAGGGCTCATGTTTCCCCTTGCAACGTCAATTCCTTTCAGACACTGTATAAAATGCACAAGTGGCGGAGCTAGCCAGGAATATTTAATTGAATGTTCCTTATAAGGAATTAGTGCAGCACTGTAGTGGTTAGATTAGATGTTGGTAATACTCATCTTGATTTTTGAAGCTTTAGTGCTAGCTACATGTAGTGCTAAGTCTGTTAATGTTCAGTCTCGATTAATATGCTATCTTGACCTAGGAGGTCATGGATTGTCAGGTTTCTCCAATTAGTTGATTTTGAAATGACCTTACAAGTAGTTTTTTTTTTCATAATTGGAGAGAGGCAGTGGGGGGTGGACATTGAAGTTGTGAATTTAATTTGGAATCATAAATTTTACCCGTGTGTGTCATTTTGCATTTATCCCTTTGTCATGTTCCTTTTCCTAATTTACATGTTTTTATTTCCTGGCTCCCTAATTAGTAAATACGATGAGTGCTGTGTCTCCAGGAGCCATTGTTGGCATCATCATTGTCGTTATGGTTACAGTCATTGCTATCATCACCGTTGTTGGGTTGGTGGTCCTGTATGTCATGAAACATTACCAAAAGTGGAAACCTTCAGTGTCCGAGGTTGCTATGAGTAAGCAAATCGTTATGCCGGCATCACATGATATGACAATGCATGCTACCTTGGTAGGTAATGCTCTATATTCAGTACCTGATCAGGTTACAACAGGGCATGTCAAATCACGAGTGCAAGATCAAGACACAAACATCAACATGTATGAGACCCCTGGCCTGCTCACAAAAGAGGCAAGCAATACAAGACATTTTTAAATGAATCATTCGGTCATAAATGATTTTCCAATACAGACACAGTTTTGTGATCCTGTGTACGAGACAACTGTTGATGATGCGGTACTTATACTTAAAGCAATATGTACTTGAGCGCAATCATTACATATGTTTATTCAATCACAACAGCATGACGAACCAAGTCCTTACTGCATTCCAGCAACTCAGGAAAGTGATCTGTATGAGCAAATGCAAGCACAGAAGATACGAAATATTTCCATGAATAAGATTGAGTAAGCATTATCAATCTAGGTTGCATAAGATTGTGTGTGCACTGGATGGTGTTGTCTGTTTGTATTTAAAAAAATTTACTTTGGGCAGATCATATATCAGTTACAAACCAGTAACGATGCAAAAGCAAATAACACAATTAACCTGTTATGGAGGCCAAGTGTGTGTGTGTGTGTGGGGGGGGGGGGGGGGGGGGCAGAGTTTATGGTTGGGACTACGGCGGTATCTGGTGGCATCTTATGAGAAATCAAAGTCTTTGGGTTCAGGGGGGGGAGTATGTTAACAAGGCTGAAACTTAAAGGAATTGATGGAAGGGGTCTTCTATCTTGGAAGGGCGGGACAAAGCAAACACACTATTCAGTGACAAATATAAGTACCTAGGACTGATGAGCAGAACAAGTACTTATGAAAGCATATAAATTCCAGCTGCTACATGTAATGCTTTTTCATATTTGTTGTGGTTATGTATTGCAGTGTTGCAGGTAATGTAATTTTATTTAGTTCAAATAAAGTCCATTCAAAATGTGAAGCATATTTCAGGCATGGCAAATCTCTTTTCATCCTTGTTTAAAATCAATGTGTAACTATCAATTTTATTGTACTTGAACAAGAAGTCAGTAACTGGTTACATGTGATTATATGCCTATTTGTCGTACAGGCGAACTAAAGAGCTTGGACATGGCCAGTTTGGATCTGTTTTCAAAGGTTACTGGGATGGACCTCTAGGACACCTTGAGGTAGCCATCAAGGCCCTCAATCCCAACAAGGCTCAACCTGACTCAAAAGTCAAACTGCTGCAGGAGGCAGCCGTTATGGCACAGTTCAGGCACTCCAATGTGATTCAACTTTATGGCATTGTCACTGAAGGCCCAGAGGTATAGGGCTGGTGTGATCAGTTCACCATCTGTACAGTACTGCATATGTTTTATCACTTTTAAGCTGATGCTTGTGATTGAACTGGCTGACAAAGGGGACCTCAGAAATCATCTTACTTCATTGAAACCAGAGTAAGCAGTTGTACATGTGCTTTTTGTTTCAACAGCATTATTTTGCAGCCCAGGAGAGCTAGTTTTAACCAGCCTTGCGATGCTACTTCTTAGCTATTCTAAGCAAATTGCACTTGGAATGCAGTATCTTGCTGAGAAATCTTTTGTTCATCGAGACTTGGCTGCCCGAAATATACTCCTTGCAGCTAAAGGCACAAAAAACATATGCAAGGCAAGTTGTTCTGTACAGGTGAATGAGACACACAGAACTGAATTCCAACTGAAACTCAGATTGCTGACTTTGGGCTGTCACGTGACCTGTCTGATGAGAACTACTATGTCTCCAAGGGAGGGATGGTACCATTGAAGTGGACTGCACCAGAGGCTGTCCACTACAAGAAGTACTCCACTGCCAGTGATGTGTGGAGCTATGGGTGTCTGCTGTTCGAGATATGGAGTGTGGGACATAAGCCTTTTGAAGGAATGGGAAACGCAGAAGTAAGCAGTGTTTTGTGAAGTTTACTCTTATCATGCATAAATTGCACTGCAGGTTGTTGAGAAAGTTGATGCTGGCTACAGACTCCCTCCACCTCCTGGATGTCCACTACTTATTTACCACACCATGATTCAATGCTGGTAATGAATTATTCGTACCAATTGCTACTTACTCTTAGTAATGTATATTCACCTTGCATCCTATAGGAATCCTGATGTGCACTCTCGTCCACAGTTCAGAGCTATACACTTGTCATTATCGCAGAATGAAGAACAGGTCATAAATATTCCAAATGAAGCCATCCAGACCCACCCCCAAGCTGGGGTCCTTAGTGCACCTCTGGAGGCTGGACAGAACATGTATCTTGACCTCCAGAGGATCTACATTGCAACAAGCAATTAGTTGTGATATATGTGTTGTTTACCAGCTATAAATTGTATGCCAGTGACTATGCTTCGAAAATAATTTCAACATTCCATTAATCTGTGCTTCATTCACCAGCATCTTATAGTATAGCATTATCGGTCTCGAAATTTGTAGCACATAATAACTGCATTTCGCCGGCTGACGTCACGATCACATCCTATATCAAGTTTCACCCTACTGAGTCATAATCAATTATTACTCAGGGGCGGCGGAGGGTGTCCATATTTGGGGGGGGGCAGTGGTCAAAAAAAGATAATAATATTCATACCCATACACCGTGACCCTCCCTCCGCCCCCACCGATAAAAAATAGTCCGTGTTTATAAATAAAACACGGGCCATTTTGTTTACTGTGGGAAATGTCCGGAATTCGCTGCATGATCATTTAATTCCTTGGCTGCATCCTCCAGATTTATGCATTCTGCTAGCTCTTTATGCGCGTGCAAGATGAAGCAATCTTCTTTCTGTCATGCGTGGAGGATCTCAAATAGGTAAACAGTAACAGTTGTCTCATCGTCGAAATTATCTTTTGACTTTGATGTCCTGTAGTTTTCAAGGGTACTGCCTCGACAACTCACAGAGCTACTCTCTTCGAATTCGTTCCCCCAATTCAAAACCGCACTTTGTAACGGGCGCCGGTACCTTAATCACCCGTTAATAACGCTCCAACACAGCTCACAAGCTTCAGTGTCTTCCTTCGGAACGGACCATGATTCATGCCATAGAAATTGCCTTCATTTCATCCACACCGATAAATAAGTCATTCTCGCAAGCACGTTATTGACGTCGATGATCGATTACAATGGACTGGGGACCAGGAGAAGTTTATCCTGGTCCCCAGTCCATTGTATCGATCGTCAATAACAAGGTCTGGCTTGCGAGGCTAACCCTATTTAAACATCACAGTCACTGACAGTACAGCAATCTCGAAGAACACGCGCTCGCAATAAGAACCTGATGGTAGCGCAAGGGGGGGCTGAGCCCCCCCACCTAGATATTTGGGGGGGGGGGGGGGGGGGGGGGGGGGGGGGGGGGGGCAATAGCCCCCCCAGCCCCCCCCTGTGCTCTGCCGCGCCTGTTACTAATCGGGGAACCACGGTGTCGGAGGAATGGCTGTCCCCCTGGAAAAAGTGTCCCCCCGGACATTCGTTCCTAGGTACAAATGTCCCCCCGGACACTCCTACCTAGGAAAAAATGTCCCCCCTGGAAAAAGTGTCCCCTCCCCTCAATAATTTATACTTTTATAGAAACGTTCCTAGAACTTTAAAAGTTTAGGCCAAAGCTTTGAAGCTAATTTTCTACAAGATATAAAAAACATTCTCTCTGAGAAAGTTGGTGGTATATAGGAATTGAAGGCAATGGTGGTGTAAAAAGGAAGGGAACAAGGGAGCGACGATGATACGAATTTTTTTTAACAGTCCTATATATATCACTTTTGTAGTACGTACATTTTACGTTGCTAAATATAGGACTGTTAAAAAAAATTCGTATCATCGTCGCTCCCTTGTTCCCTTCCTTTTTACACCACCATTGCCTTCAAATCCTATATACCACCAACTTTCTCAGAGAGAATGTTTTTTATATCTTGTAGAAAATTAGCTTCAAAGCTTTGGCCTAAACTTTTAAAGTTCTAGGAACGTTTCTATAAAAGTATAAATTATTGAGGGCGCGTAAAATTAATCAACTGCAGGCGGTAAAAGGTTGGTTCGCGATCGCAGCTTCAGCGATCATTGATCTAACTTATTAATGCAGAACTAGATAATTGGGACAACTATGCTTGGATGGTGCACTCTTTGCATATCGAACTGCGATTCTCTAACTGGACTAACGCCATTTGATCATGAAGTGATGGAAGGCCGATATTGGGTAAGCATAAATTGCATAATGCATTTTCACGAATGTCAAGTCATGATCACATATCTATAAAGCAGTGCTAGCGCTGATGCCTATTGAAGTAGTACATAACTCTGTCACCAGTTTCCTCACCCAAGATGATAGTAAAGAGCTACTAAGCTAGAGACTGTACAAGTAAATCAAAAACTTCCCTATTGAGAAAGTGACGTGATTGGTGGTATGTAGGATTGGTGGTGCAAAAAGCAAGAAGACAACTACAGTATGTTAAAGTAAGGTTTGTATATATAGGATCCTACAACTCACAGTCCTGAATTTGCAAATGAAGAAGCCTATTTGCAAATGTATAGGACTGTTATAGTTGTATATAGGATCC